>BRDA01007185.1:0-20359 GCA_036984385.1 Crenuchus spilurus
TTCTTCATATTTTTTTCCTCTTATTCTTCCTCCTCCTCTTCTTCGTATTTTTCATCCTCTCCTTCTTTTTCTTCTTCTTCTTCTTCTTCTTCTTCTTCTTCTCTGTCTTCCTGTTCTTTTTCTCCTTCTTCCTCTTCTTCTTCTTTTTCTTCTTCTTCTTTCTATTCTTCATATTCTTGTTCTTTGTATTCTTCTTTCTGTTCTTCTTTGATACTGACTTCAGGTGGCATATGGGCAGTGCTGTCAGGCTTCTTAATGACTCTTTTAAGATTAATCTGATTGTATATGTAAATGTTCCAGCAGAACTGTCTTCTCAGCTGAGCTGGTTCTTTCTATAATGTGTCTAGAATAACAGGTCTTCAATTTGGTTCTCTCAGCTTCTAGTGAATGCTGAGTTTTGGTCCAGGGTCCATTTTTTTTGTCCAAGGTTCTCTCAAACGTCTCCAACACCAAAGTCTCAAATACATCAGTTTTCTTCCTGTCCTGCTTTCACCTCCATGAAGAACCACAGAGAAGGCCAGAGTCTGGACAGTTCTAGACAGAGTCAAATTGTTACATTTGAGGATCTTCACCTTCATCATTGTTCTGCTGAGTGTCACTCTGTGATTGCTGGATCTATTTTTGTTAATATTTGAGTAAATATAAGCTGTCCACCACTTCAAGATACTCTCTGTCAGTGTAACAGTTAGTGAACTTTCCAGTCATGACTTTTGTGTTCTTCATATTCAGCTGAAGTCCCATCTTTTCACTCTGTTCTTTTACTGTCTTCACGAGACTTCCTGAAGATCTACTGTAATATAATCACACACACGTGTCTGTTACAACTGTTTAGCTACTATCTTACTGTGGCACAAGCAAAAGCGTTGCTTCATGTTCTTAAAGCAGCTGATTTATTATTTAATGTAAGTATGTTTTCACAGGTTCCTCTGGGGAACGCCGGTGATCATGTCTTTCTGCAACTTGTGTCCCACTTTTTTAATTGCTACATTTTTCCTCAACGAAAAAAATAATATGAATATGAATGTCCAGCCAGTGAGATGAAAGTAGTATGAATTTGGTTCTGAATAATAGTAAATACAGTGAGTAGGAAGGAGAGTAGTTCGTATTTGGTTCACTATACTGTATTAAATAAGGAAAATATAAAAATTAATAAATACGTGGATAAAATGAGAAAGCAGCCGAAGGTTGTCTGAATTGGGTTAAATAGTGAATAATGAAGTAAATGAGTAAAGCAGTTGCGAGTCTTGGTTTGGTTTAGCAAATAGTGAATAATGAGTAAAAGCTGGGGAGACTAGAAAGAACTATGGATTCAAAAATAAGAATTAAATTGATAAAAGTGTCGTTATATGTGAATAAGTAACAGCGGCTCCGAATAAAGAAAATGTCTGAAATATTCACAAAAGCGGGGGGAGAGTAGTCTGAATTGGGTTCCGGTCCAGTAGACCGGCTCACACATCGCACTCTCTTCGCCAGCCGCGAGCGTTTCCAAGCCCGCGAAGGTCACATCAGCCCCGGCTGCTGAATTCGCGGCGGGGCATCTTATGTTTGACCCATGCGCTGGCCCACGTTTCTGTGCACTCGCTCATCCCTCAGATGACGCCCTGCTAGAGCGGCGATTGGCTCATGTCTCAGACCTTCCCCGAGATGATTGGTGGAGTGACGAGCACTCGCATGTGATCTCTACAGTGAGCTTCCTCCCGCTCCGGAAGTATAGGTGTTAGCACAGCATATTTATACCAACAACTACACAATCACATTTTAAATGGTGGTGAATACGTAAGTGTGAGAGGTTTTTTTGGCGATTTATATTCTTCTATTATTTGAATCATATGTTCTGGAGTGTGTATTTGCTGCTATATGACGAATGTATACAAACATCCGTAACAAAAGTGCACAACGCAGGAACTTGGGAAATATGCAAATTAGCTCTCTGTCATTGGTTCAACTTGTAAAGTGACTTAAAAACGTTTAATATACTGAATATATTGTCTCTAAAGTATGAGGTTCTGAACACTATCATGCTTTTTGAAAAAAACATCATTTAATAATATAATAATTACAAAAATATTTGTTAGATGTATTATTTTCACTTTATATTTTAAACATGATTGGTAATTTCACTAATTCAGACAAAACAAATGAATTTTATTACTAATTATTATTCAATTTTATTATTATTATTATTAGTAGTAGTAGTAGTAGTAGTAGTAGGATTAGTAGTATTATTATTAATGCTTCTTTTGTTTTGTCCCCCCAGTGTGAGAGTACTGCAGCAGCGCTGGTGCAGCCTGACTTTCTGAAGGGTTCTCCACACAGAAAACACCCTGGAGTGACAACCCTAAAAACCCTCCGTCTGCCTGAAGACCTTCAGAAAGGAGCTTTAACACTCATTCACAGTTAGTACCCATGAAAGTCAAATGTTTTCCTCACTGTCTAGAAATAAAATGATTTAAATGTAGCTCAAAAATGCTGTTAAACATTATGAATCCTGTGGATTCCTGTTGTTGGTCATATTAAAAATATTTAATTCAGAAATTATATTTACATAATTTCCCACTTATGGTCTGTCAAATGAGTCCAAATGTATCTTTAGTTTAGCAGTGAAGTAGTGAGGTTAACATTGCTAACAAACACTACGATTCAAAAAGCACCAAAATAGCCCAGTTCATTTTTTTCACCAAAAATTATCTTTGGAAGTTGTTTTGGACAGCATGCATCTGATTGTTCATATTTATATAAAAATACCAAAGTAAAGGTAGAATACATATTGTGAAATATTTTAACACCAACATTTTGGCAGTTGACATATCTAGAAAATTCAATGAACACTGTGTTGAACACAGTTAATTGTAATTGCAACACTGAGTCAGTAGAGTATCACACATACTAGCCAGTCAAGTCCTGAGGGATAAAATCCTGCCGCACCCATGATACCTCCTCACCCATAGCCTTTTCACGCTGATTTTAAAGCTTTAAATCTTACGGTTCATTCTCTAGTGCATACAGTTAAAATACATCACAACCAATCTTTAAATAAGCCAATTTAGAATTAATTGCTTCATGATGTTACATGTGCGTGAAATGTGGAGGTCAAATTCCTCAGTGTGCAAGCACATTGGTCAGTGTGTCACTTTCACTTTCATTTAAAAAAGGCGGGAACATTTTTAGGCTTTCTGGTATGATTTTTTTGTGAATGTGTTCTTTGCTGTAGAGTCAGAAGTGAAGGATTTGGCTGAAAGATCTCTCAGATTAAAGAACTACCTGTGGAGCCGTAAGAGAGCCATAGAGGTACGTCAGCTGAGAGATAAAGCCATCCTGCTGGAGAAGAAGTGGATACAGAAGGAGCAAGAACAGCATAGCGGTGAGCTTACAGACTGAAGTGATAGTTTGGCAATAAAATCATTTTACCCAATTCTCCGCCACCTTTCTCCAAATGCAGTCAGTCTGCTAAAGCCCTGCTGTGATGTAATTAAATGTAGAGGAGGTTCTGGGGTTCACTCATTCTTCTACAGGAGCCCCTCTCTTATTTTCTTTATATCCAGATCAACCATGTCTGTGTTTTTCTCCTCCTCTCACTAAACTGTCTACTGCTTTCAGCTGCTCCGAACACGTCTGATCATTTCAGTCCTTTCTGATACAAATCTCTGTGATTTTACAATGCACTGTATTTAAGAACCAGAGAGGATGCCTCTGTTAACTCCCATTGTAGCCTTTTGAAACCAAAAAATGGCCAAAATGGATGCCGCCATATTGTATAATAGATTATGGTGCTCCAGGGATCATCAGAGATTTGGATATGTTTTTATAACCCAGCCCTGACTTGTACTTCTCAACAACTTTGTCCCTGATTTGGTCTTCATGGTGAGATGGTGTTATGGTTAGTGCTACCTCTTGCATACATCTTTCAGAAAAGATGTGTACAGTGCGGCTTGAAAGTTTGCGAACCCTTTAGAATTTTCTATATTTCTGCATAAATATGACCTAAAACATCATCAGATGTTCACACAAGTCCTTTACAGTAATAACTGTAGCTAAACGTTTCAGTAACTGTTCTTTAAATGTTCTTTGGTAGAACGACTTGTGTGTTTAGGGTCGTTGTCTTGTTGCATGACCCACCTTCTCTTGAGATTCAGTTCATGGACAGATGTCCTGACATTTTCTTTAGAATTCTCTGATATAATTCACAATTCATTGTTTCATCAATGATGACAAGCCGTCCTGACCCAGATTCAGCAAAACAGGCCCAGACTATGGTACTACCACCACCATGTTTCACAGATGAGATGAGGTTCTTATGCTGGAATGCAGCGTTTTCCTTTCTCCAAACATAACACTTTTCATTTAAACCAAAAGTTCTGTTTTGGTCTCATCTGTCCAAAAAACATCATTGTAATCTTCTGGTTTATCCACGTGATCTTTAGTAAACTGCAGATGAGCAGCAATGTTCTTTTTGGAGAATAGTGGCTTTCTCCTTACAACCCTGCCATGCACACCATTGTGCTTCAGTGTTCTCCTGATGGTGGACTCATGAACATTAACATTAGCCAATGTGAGAGAGGCCTTCAGTTGTTTAGAAGTTACTCTGGGGTCCTTTGTGACCTCGCTGTCTATTACACGCCTTGCTCTTGGAGTGATCTTTGTTGGTCGACCACTCCTGGGGAGGGTAACAATGGTCTTGAATGTTCTCCATTTGTACACAATCTGTCTGACTGTGGATTGGTGGAGTCCAAACTCTTTAGAGATGGTTTTGTAACCTTTTCCAGCCCGATGAGCATCAACTACTCTTTTTCTGAGCTCCTCAGAAATCTCCTTTGTTTGTGCCATCATACACTTCTACAAACATGTGTTGTGAAGAGCAGACTTTGATAGATCCCTGTTCTTTAAATAAAACAGGTGCCCACTCACACCTGATTGTCCTCACATTGATTGAAAACACCTGAGTCTAATTTATATTCAGATTAACTGCTAACCTAGAGTTTCACATACTTTTGCCTCTCACAAATGTGTCATATTGGATCATTTACGTCAATAAATACATGACCAAGTATAATATTTGTGTCTCATTTGTTTACCTGGGTTCTCTTTATCTACTTTTAGGACTTGTGTGAACATCTGATGATGTTTTAGGTCGTATTTATGCAGAAATATAGAACATTCTAAAGGGTTCACAAACTTTCAAGCAGCACTGTATATACGGACAGATCATGTGACACTTAAACCTGGTTAAACCAGAACTTTTTATGGGCTTCACAGAAAAGGGGAAAAATAATAATACAGCATCAGGTCTGGAAGTGACGTTTTTCTTCTCCGTGTTGTTCAGATGGAGATGATGATGCCGCCTTTGAAGCTAAAGTCAGAAAGAAGGTTTTGTATGAACTGAAAAAGACGACGTACCACTGGGCTCCTCTGAGGTACAGATGCACAGTCGTCTGCAGAAGTTTGTGCACGTCTTGTCAAATGAAACCTTTCGTGGATTTTCGTGAAATAAGTAACATGTACAGTACTAGCTCATCTCCAAAAATGAGGATATCCCAAAACGCTTTGTGTTCATAAATGAATGAATAAGTAAAAGGTAAATTGTCATAAATGTTACACTCCTTACACACACAGTGACATATCTCAGCCCTTTGTTGTTTTCATGTTGATTCTGTTTGACCTCAGAATGAAATATTTTGGGTTTGGCTTGAAATATGTGACTTTATGGGTAATGAATGTAAAATATATGACAGATTATATATATATATATCGTTTTTTTTCAGGATTTTCCCATGTTTTAGAACAAATCATATTTTTTACACATTTTAGTGAGTTTAGATGACCTTTCTGATTGTAATCATGTTCAGTAAATAAAGGGTAAGTGTACTAAATGTGCTGAAGTTTGTTCTCTGTAGACGTTGTTTTCACTGTAAAACATGGAGTTGAAGCACCGTGTGGACTCTCCTGGTTTGTAGACCTCAGACCTGTTATGTTTGGCAGGTATGATGATGAGCTGGGTGTGCTGTATCTGGTTGCCAGGCTTGCAGGAGGCTACGCGGCTGTGATGAGAGCACTTAATGAGGTATTCACTGTGTACTTACAGCTTTAGTTTGACTTCAGAATCTCAGGCATCCCCGAATGTGGTCGATCAGTCTAGACATGTTTGGTGTCTGAAGTTTGCTTCGAGCTACAAAGGTAATGTAGTGGGAAATCTTCAGAGGTGTCTTCTGTTCCCTGCCCTTGAGCAAGACACCTAACCAGCAACTGCTCCACAGGCACCATAGACAGGGCTGCCCACCACTTTGGGCACATGTTCGCACAGCCTAGTGTGTGTGTTTCACTGTACGAATGGGTTACATGTTGAGGTCAAATTCCATTGTGTAATCACATTTGTCAATACGTTTAATCTAATCTATAAATATATAAAACTGGGAAAATGGACCCAGTGGAACACAGGACCCTGGAAACGTAATTCACCTGTAACTCCAGGGTTAGGGAACATAGAAACCTGGGATCTCAGGACCCTGGGAACACAGTACCTTTGGAACATAGGGGACTGGAAACATAGGACCATGGGAACATATGACTGTGGGAACACAGGGCCCTGGGAAGAGACCACAGGTAAAATATGACCTTTGAAATAACAGAACCTTGGAGCATAGAACCCTGGAAACACAGAGCATTGGTAAAGTAGGAATATGGGAATGCAGAAGCATGAGAACTTGGGGATCAGGGAACATAGGAGTGCGTGAACATAAGTGCTGGGAACACAGAACCCTTGGAACATAGCAGGGTTGGAACATTGGACCTTAGAAACATAGGAGCCTGGGAACTCATGATCCTGGCAACATAAGCCTTGAGAACTTAGGACTCTTGAAACACAGGACCATGGAAACTTAGGACCCTGGGAACATAAGTGCTGGGAACACAGAACCCTGGGAACACTGCATCCTGGGAACCTAGGACCCTTGGAACATAAGTTCTGGGTGTTTAGGACCTTAATATATCTCTCTCCTGACACATGTAGTGTGTAATGAAAGCTTATACCCCACCAGTTAGCATGGAGCTGACTGCAAGCCTACATCACCACACTGTCATCTCAAACTGTGCTGACTAGATGATCTCTAATATTACTGGTTATGTCGTTTGTGTCACTGTATTACCTGCTGCATAAACATGGCCTAAAGTATGTAAATTCACCTCTTTCAGATAAAGAAGAGAGACCTGTCGTTTGCACCTCATTCTCTGTTGGACTTTGGCTCGGGGCTCGGGACGGCACTCTGGTGAGGATGACCAGTTTATGATGTTCTCAGTTTTAGATTTGGGTTAGGATTCAGTTTTGGGGCTTAAATGACAAGGAATATATATATATACACACACAATATCTCTTAAAACGTGAGACGTGAGTACATGTTCAGTGTAAGGTACACTCACTTGTGTTGCAACTATTAGGACATTAATGTCTGTGTGTTGAGTTCTGTAAATCTGTTATACAAGCTGTGCACTGACTCAGTGTTATACAAAATATAATCACATATATACAGAAATATATACTGTATGTTATATATTTGTAAAATATCAATACCAGTGACGGAACCTAACCCTCAACTGCTGCCCGGGCGCTGTATAGCCCACCACTTCAGGCACATGTGCTCACTGCCAGCTAGTGTGTTCACTAGTGTGTGTCCGTGTGCTTTAATATATGGATGAATTAAATGCCGAGGTCACAATCCTCTGTTATCAAGCACATTTGTCAGTAATTGTGCACTTTCGCTTTCACATCACTTCGGAACATGTATCACACCAGCTTCACCATTGGCGATGCACATCCCTACACTGCATATTTACAGTCATGCACTTGGCAGACTCTTATCCACGGCACCTTACAATTAGCCATGTTATATAAGACGGGAATGTAGAGTTAGGAGTCTAGCCCAAGGACTGTTGGTGTGGGATCGAACCACAGTCTGCCTCCCGCATCGCTACACGCTTTATAAAGCTGGATTTGTGTCGGCACTGCAGCATCTTTTCCTGCCTGTCTGAACGAAGCCTAAACGACGCTTGAAGTGATTTTCTTTCCTCAATGCCGCATCAGTCTGAAGTTTTCCCAAACGAACTCTGTCACACAGGGCCTCACACACACACTGGGGAGCCTCGCTGAAGGAGTATGTGTGTGTGGACACGTCTGGAGACATGAACGGCCTGGCCGAGAAGCTCCTTACAGGTGCGTTTTTATACTCGCGCATCTCGAAAATGTCGAAGAAGTTCATTTGTGATCATAATGTGATTGAAAGTGATAATTTTTTGGACATATTAAGTGATGTTTCAGCCTTTTTTGTTTTAATGTTGATGCTGTTTGATTCGTAATTTACTCAAAATTGAAATAGAATTTTATAAAATTTGAATCATTTAATACTTTTGAGATTCCGGATTCTCATGTAAGCCATACTGATCAGCGTTAAAACAAAGACAGACTTAAAATATCACTTTACATGTAATGAATATAAAATATGAATTTTTAACTTTTTGAATGAAATTATGAGCTTTTTCACTATATTCTATTTTTTGGAGATGCACTACTGTGCGCCTAATTCTTGTGTTTGTAAAACCTCCCTCCACACACAAGCACATGTTTTTATTTTTTGAAGAATAACGTTCCAGATGTTCTCCTCGGCCATCACATGGATCTGTTAAACCCCATCAGCAGCTCATGTGATGTAATATAATGTATTGATCAGCTAAGCCAGGTAGTGATGATGATGATGATGATGATGCTACGAATGATCCTGGACTGACATGAGGAGAGGAAAAGGGTTAAAGCAGCACATCCAGCGCAGTATAAAGAAATGTGATCTACACTCATTCTGTTGTTGATTGTATTTCCTCAGGAGCAGGAGATGTTCCTCTGATCAAGCATGTTTACTTCCGTCAGTTTCTTCCAGTCTCTCCGAAGGCGAGTTCACTTCCACTCAGCCGGGTTTTAGTTTTCACACTTCCAGCAGTGCTGATGGGGCTTGTTAGGCATTAACTGACTGGTTAGGACCAACAACATTTGCAAAATTAGCATAATGGTCATAATGTTTTGGCTCATGTTGTATATACACTATATGTCCAAATATTTGTGGACGTCCCTTCTAATGAAAGCATTCAGCTCCATTATGTCTAATGTCAGGTGGGATGGAGGGCACAGCATTGAGTTGGGGAGTAGTGGAACGCTGTTCTGCTCCATCCAGTACTTTTGGGATGAGTTGGGAATGAGACGGGATGGTGATCATCCAACATTCTGACCTCACTAACATTCAACATCTAAAAGCCTGGTAGATACAGTTACTCATCAACAAAAGTCTTTCAAATGAAAGAGTGTCCCAAAACGTTTGTCCATATTTAAGATGGGTGGGTAATGGAAGGCCGCCACATCCTTTCTCCAAAGTGGAAGGAGAGTCACAGCCGAAGCTATGTGTACCTAATGAAGTGGCCACTGAATGTACATTTGATGATATTTTTCTTATCAGACATATTTGTGAAATAACAGATTCGCGGATGTTTGATTTGAATGTGTTTGTCGTCTTGTAGGTCCAGTCTGATCTGGTGGTAGCGGCCTTCTCTTTATCAGAACTGGCCAATCAGAAAGAGCGAGAAGAGACCGTCCTCACACTCTGGAGAAAGACCAACACCTACCTTGTAAGCAGCTATTTATAACACGTATACACAGCGACATACACACACACACTGACCACTTACTGGACCCACCACCAAAAATACCCACCAGATCAGCTCTGAGGTCAGAAACTCACCACTGATGAAGGACTAGAGGAGGAAACGACAGAGGAGCTGCTGTTCAGCAACAAACAAGCTTTTGATACAATGACCAGGGGGCGGAGCTGCAAAAGAGGTGTTTCAAATAAAGTGGACAGTGGGTGGAGCTACAAGAGAGAGGTTTCTGATAAAGTGGACAGTTTGTGGAGCTACAAGAGGGAGGTTTCTGATAAAGTGGACAGTGGGTGGAGCTACAAGAGGGAGGTTTCTGATAAAGTGGACAGTGGGTGGAGCTACAAGAGAGAAGTTTCTGATAAAGTGGACAGTTTGTGGAGCTACAAGAGGGAGGTTTCTGATAAAGTGGACAGTGGGTGGAGCTACAAGAGAGGTTTCTGATAAAGTGGACAGTGTGTAGAGCTACAAGAGAGAGGTTTCTGATAAAGTGGACAGTGGGAGGAGCTACAGGAGAGAGGTTTCTGATAAAGTGGACAGTGGGAGGAGCTACAGGAGAGAGGTTTCTGATAGTGGGGCTGGGAAATGTTTTTCTGAAGGTTAAACCTTTTTTATCTTTTGTGATCTTTCAGGTCCTGATAGAAAATGGAACAAAAGAAGGTCATCAGATATTGATGGAAGCCAGAGAAGTACTATTGAAAGTAAGATTTTAAAAAATCATAAAATCAAAATAAAAGAATAATGAAAAAATTAATGTCAGTGAATTGTTTTCATCAAAGCATGAAATTGAATTCACGTCAGCAGTGTCAACTGAAACTGACCAGTTTGTTTTGTTGTAGTATTTACTACAACTTTTATGTTGTATTTTTTGAGAATTTTTAAATGTAGATTTTTTTTACTTCAATGTATTTTTGTCTCCATATTTACAGAACTCAAACTTTTATCCACAAATCATAATTATACGTTTGTTTATGCAAATGTAGTCGACCAGCCAAGACATGTTTGGAGTCTAAGTTTTGCTTCTTTAGTTTAGAACTGCAGCTGTGAGGCTAACATTGCTAACAGAACACTGGTACCCAGTAGTCATTTAAATAGCCCAGTTGTTTTTTTGTAAAGATAAATCATTAAAACTTTCAACCCTCTCAAACTTCATCCACATCTTAACTAAAGTATCACAGACTAGTGGTCGAGGTTTGAAAATCCAAACGTTCTGGTAAAGAAACGACTCGGCTACTCAGGTGACTACTGGGTTCTAGTGTTAGCGATGTTAGCCTCACAGCTCCAGTTCTAAACTAAAGAAGGCATATTTGGACATGTCTTGGCTGATGGGCTACATCTGTGAAATGATGTAAATATGATATTTGAGTGAATTATTCTTTCAGGTCCAGTCTGGACCGTTTACACGTGTTTGTGTCATATGGTTTATTTCTCTGTGTGTCTACAGAAGGAAGAGAAGGTCATTCATGACTCTCGGAAGCCAGTGCTGTTTGCTCCTGTGCGTTTCACTGTTCACACTTTCACTTCTTATTATTACACCAATGAGCCAAAACATTATGACCAATATTCTATATGTTTAAAATCCTGTTTGGTCCTCCCTGAGCCACCAGACCTGCTCTGACCTGTCAAGGCATGGACTCTACAAAGCCTCTGAAGATGTCCAGTTCTCAGCAGGTCCATAATGTCCTGTATGTTCAAGGGGAAGTATGATTTCGGCTTTGTTAAAGTGGCTTAGGTCTTCATCCTTAACCATTTCTCCATCATCCAACACGTCAGCCACAGGAACCGACTGTTCTCTTACATGTAGTATATCTCAGACATGCGAGTGGACTGAATGTTTTGGCTCATTGGTGGACTTCCCTGTGTGTTGATTTTATACTCTGGTCTTCCTGGTTTAACCGTCTTGTTGCTGTTTTTTAGTGCACTCATCAGCTGTCTTGTCCTAAGCTGCAGAAACAGCCGGTGATGCCCTGTAACTTCCTGCAGTCCTACTACACTCTGCCTTTACCTGGGGTCAGTCACCTGCACTGCACTGTGAAAGCAATAATTCCAGAAAAATCTCATATTCACAGCCTCCACACCACCCCTAAACAACTTTAACCTCTACAAACACAACCAAAACTCCACCCAATACAGCCCTGACCTCACGGATGTACTGTTGACCAAGGATTCTCAACTGGTCTCAGCCCGGACCCACATTTTCTCGTGGTCATTAAGTCACGACCCACTTTTATAGATTACAAACCAAACCAAAGTATTTTTTAAAACAAGCCTTGAGATTTCAGGGAGGACACGACCGTTGGGGCAGGGTGGGGTTGGGTGGCTGGAACATAAATTAAATTAATATTATGAATTACATTACTATTATTAAACTACCTAATAACTATTATTATTATTACAATACATTACTTACAATATAATTTATATTTTACTCATTACTATTAATAATATACGAATAATAACTATTAAGTGTTAATAATAAAATAATTTTATATTTATCATTAAAATAATAATACATTATTACATATTATTATTATTATTATTATTATTATTATTATTATTATTATTACAATACATTACTTACAATATAATTTATATTTTACTCATTACTATTAATAATATACGAATAATAACTATTAAGTGTTAGTAATAAAATAATTTTATATTTATCATTACAATATTAATACATTATTACATATTATTATTATTATTATTAAATATTTATAAACTGTTAAAAGCATGTAGCATAAAATTATCACCCAATTCTGTGTTTCACCTTTTCAGTCAACTTCACTCCAACTCATTACCACCAGTGTTACACTTATGTTTGGACTGTATGGTCAGCAGACCTCATTTACGTGAAATTATACCTCATTTTTGAGTAAAAATGAGAAATTCTGAATTATTTTGACAATAGTTCAACTTAGAGGCCTGTAAATGGACGGCGTATCACAGACTGATATCACGCACACAGACACAGATTCTAATGTTAATGGTTTTAATATGAAACCTCTGATATTAAAATACGTCTATCTGATGTGAAACAGGCAGAACAAACGTTCAACATGTTAACAACTTACAATTGGTAGCTGAACACGGACTGCGGGCTAACTTGCAAAATACCGGTTAACAAGTCCAGACGCTGTTTGATGGAGTGACAGTGGGTGAAACAGGCTTCAGACTGAGCGGCTTGGATTTCCGCTGGGTCCTAGTGCTCGACTTCTCCTTTACATACAGCGTAACATTGTTTTTGGAAGGTAAAAATTACAGGGGACCAAAACTGCCTTTTGAAAAAGTGCAAGCGGCATGTGCCTCTCCGAGTCTCTTTTTTTCAAAATACGAGTACAAAATCAGATAAGCATTAAATATTTTTCATTGTTTTAAAATGTATTTTTTACAAACTGTCCGTGACCCACCCAGAACCTGTCTGCAACCCACCAGTTGAGAATCGCTGCTGTACACTGTGTCTGTGTCTCCTCAGAACAGCGAGAGAGAGCTGGAGGTGTTCAGTTATCTGATCGTGAGCAGAGAGAAGCTGCTAGAGAAAGACGATGTGCAGTGGGGAAGATTAACGGCTCCAGTCCATCGCAGAACCAGACACGTCCAGTGCCAGATCTGCTGCTCCACCGGAGAACTCAAACAGCTCGCGGTCACTGCTCGACAGCACGGACGGTACATCCCACTCTCCTACAGTACTAGTCCAAAGACCAGATGCTGGAGCTATGATGCTAATGTAGCTAACAAGATTATAGCCCAGCAGTTAGCACTGAGCGTGCCTACATCACGCACGTTTCTCAATAAACTTGTGTAGCTGAATGCTGCATCCACCATCTTGCTTATCTAGTCAGACAGTTGCTATTGAAAGTGTTTAGCTTACAGACAACAAGAAGTGCATAATCCTGCCTTAATGTTGAATTCAGATCTGTTTGATATACTCGTTTACACTTAATGGTAATAAATCGTCAGTGTTGGTGTCGTACTGAGCAGTAAATGTAAGTATTAATTACTCAGAAATGCCACAGAAGATCATTTTAAAAGCTTTTAAATCAACGGTTTGCTTTCTGTGATCTGAACTCTGTTAAAAATTCACTTTCAGAGACATGTACCGCTGTGCCCGCAGCAGCGAGTGGGGAGATCGGCTGCCAGCCATCAACACAGAGGGCAACACACTTACAGACGAGCTGTAAAGACTCTGATGTGAGCGGTGCTGATGAAGAGCGGTCAGTGCTGGACCCCTGACCAGGTCACTGGATTAACAGGGGCAGCAGACGTGACTGTGCTCTGAGGGAAAAACAGGACAAGTTCAGAATAAAAATGGATTTTTACACCAGCAGGTCCTTAAACTGTACACGTCTGGTCTCTAACGCAACTTCAGTCCAGAACCAGTTCATTACAGTGAACATCGGATTAGGGTGTGGTCTTTAGAGACCCTCGGGAATTCCACATGTACACGTTTGCTTTATTTCAGTTCACTTCCTGTTTACTTCAATATCAGCAGGTTTACACTGTATCTACATCATTATAATAAAGGCAATCACTGAAGAAGCTTGATTGGTTCTTTCAAATTTAAACGTGTAAGGACCTCCACATAATGCCTAGGTTCTGCAGGTCAGGAACTATTTTTGAAACCTTATTTATAACCCATTATCATCCTGCTCAACCGTTTGATAGAGCACATTTAAGTCACTATATTTTATTAAAGAAGGTGTTGAACTTAACACAATGTGATTGTGCCATCTCTACCAATCGGTAGAGGTATGCTGGACTAAAAAACATCCACTAGAGGTCAGTAGAGATACATTTTTCATGCAGCAATGTTTCACAATCATGAACCAGGGGTTATTTGACTGAAAATATTGACATTAAATGATTTGTTTAGATAAAATGGACAATAATTCATGAAGGTACATTTCAGATAAAACAAATGCATCAAATTCAATGAAATCCAGTTTATTCCCACAACATCTGAATTACATTAACAGTCTGTAGACACTTTTTTCTAAATGTGTTATAAATTAAATCAGTTGATTTTGTTTTATTCAGTGAATATGACTTTAATACCTGATACAGGTGTACTGGAGAGATGGATGTAGGCTGCATTTGGAAACACTCTCGGACAACAAAGTTTTTACAAGACTCTATACATTAAAGCCTGAACATGGACTGATTTCTTCTGAAATATCATGAACAGTATTCAGAGACTGTTACTAAATGATTAAAACGATTAGCTTCTAACAATCTGCTGCAGGGCTGATGTCAGGTCTGGGTACTGAAACTTAAACCCAGACTCCAGAGTTCTCTTGGGTAGGACCTTCTGGCCCTGTGTGAGGATGACGGCTCTATCAGAGCCCAGCACGGCGTCCATGAGGAACCCCGGGACAGGGAACAGGGTGGGCCTCCGCAGGATTCTGCCCAGCTCCTTGGTGAACTCGTAGTTGGTGTTGAGTGCTGGAGCGACGCCGTTAAAGACCTCTGGGAGTGTGGATGGAGGTGAGCTGGAGGTCTCCAGAGCGTGGAGGATTATTCCAGCTAAATCCGAAACGTGAATCCAAGGAAAAGGCTGACGACCCGAGCCCAGAGGACCACCCAGACCCAGCCAGAAGGGAGTCAACATCTGCCGCATGGCACCACCATCCCGGCCCAGCACAGCACCTGAGAGCAGAAGCGCAAGAACTTTCAGTTTCTCCAGACATCCGTGTGACAGTTTTAGATGATGGGCTGCAGAGTTTTTGGGCTACTTTCAGCAAAAACAGTTCTTATTAGACTGTAGAAAAGTAAATACATTGTTTTAAATGTATTATTAGGGCCTTAAATAACTGCCAAGCTAAAATCTGGCAGGGTGGCTGTGTTTTAATGGCGATGTCTGATGTAGACATCCTGATTATAGGATCTGTACATATAGATTATAGCATTGTTTCCCTTTACTGGTTCTGGAGACACACGGGCTTGCAAATTGTAGTGTTTTCCCTGCTTTAGCATTTCTACATAAGCTCATTAACGGGTCCTTTCAGAGCTGATTACTTGGATTAGGTGTGCTGGGAGTAATAATACTAATAGTAGCAGCGTACAACGTGTAGAAAATTATAAAACAGAAAATCTAGACAAAGCTAAAAAAAACCTTTACATCAAATTAGAGACTGGACGTGTTTTTTTTTTATTATTTCTACTTTTTTGGCTATTTTTATCCCCTTCCCAGTGTAATAATAGCCAATTAGCCCATCCATCTTTTAGGACTCTCCCCATCACTTTGCACTGTCCTTGACTCTAGGAGGGTGAAGACAAGCACAAGCCTCCTCTGTTGCGTGTGATACAGCCACCGCCTCTTTTCAAACTACCACTGATACACCGTCACTGGGGAGCCAACGCGCTCAGAGGAAAGCTCAGGATTCCCAGCTCTGAATGGACCAATCAGAAGACGCCTGAGCCAGCAGACAATATGAGAGTGATGGAGAGAGAGAGAGCACCATCTACCCGCCCAGAGAGAGCACTGCCAATTTTTGCTCTCTTGGGCCCCGACTGTTGATGGCAAACAGCATGACTGGGATTCAAACTCGCGATCCTCTGATCATAGTGTCAGCGTCTTAGCCCGCTGAGCCACTCTGGGCCCTTGGGACTGGATTTGTGAGATTTGGTGCTACATTGATCTGTTACGAAATACATTGGACGGTTTGACTTTTCCACTATAAACTGTGCTGGAGGGGGAGCCACCATACTGCAACACACCAGGAATTACGAGCAGGATTGGGACTCCCACAAACACACAAACACCTAAATCCCCCCGTAGAGGTAGTAAGGAATGACATCCCTGGCCTTCACAAAGGAGGGAGGAATTTAAATTTCTCAAAAACAGTGCCAACACAAACAATGACTCCATTATCACACCCGCTTAATCCTTATCAGGGTCGCGGTTAGACCCCTACCATCTCACTGGGCACAGGGCAGGGCATTACACTATTCAACTAAGCCCAGTACAGGGCAGAAACGATGACTCCTTCAGCACAAACTGTATTTGATTGTATTTCTGAGCACACGGGACATCAGCTTCACAGACGTCTCTTAAAGGTGTGCTTCTGTTCACCTGGTCTGATGATCACTTGTCTGGTGTTGTGAGCGAAGCTCTGAGGCAGCCGCCCGGCCTCCTCCCACTCCTTCACCAGCCGAGACAGGAGGTCAAAGGGCGTCCACTCGCTCTCCTCTGTGTACTGATTCTGGAGACTGGGTTTGTAACAGGCTGTGGGTGAAGTTTAGCAGCAGAACATCGGGAAGTGAAAATAACATCAGGTCGTGTTTACACCACTGTCCTAGCATCCTAATCTCGTTTAAAATCATGTACACTGCCAATAAGTGAGTTTGTGTTGTGTACAGGGCTGCCAAATGCTACATTTTTTAGCGTGATTATTCTCAGAATTTCATATAGTTGATTGCGATGAATCACTTTTTTGTGGAGAATTTTGAAGAGACTGACGGCAGAAATAAGGAGATACAGGCACCTTTATGAGGGAACTGGGTTTCTCTTTATTCAGACAGATGTATTAGTCTTCTGTAGTTAGATTTTTTTAAATTAAGACTTTGTACACACTTATACTACAACATTTTTTTTGTTAATACAGCAGAACCTTGACTTACGAGTTTAATTTGTTCTGTGATGAAGCTCGTAACTCAATTCACTTGTATATAAAATTACATTTCCCCATTAAAACCACACCAATAAGAAAAATATACTTTATAAATAACCACTAATGTATAAAAACAATACTAATACATAATAAAAGAGAATGTAAAGAAATAAACTGGTTTATTAAGTATTTACATTAAAGATCAGATGATCTTCTTCAGTGACGTTTGCCTTTTTTCAACGGCTTGTATCTTGGAAAATTTGGGTCACTCGTAAGTCAAGGTTCCTCTGAATATGAAATGGTGCTTAAAGTACCTGAAATGTTCTGTAAATCTAAAAATAAATCCCTCCCAAAAAAACTGAATTCAGGAAATGTGTTTCAGCCTTTACTCCTCTACTCTTAATGATGCCACGCATGGCCAGGTCTCAATATGAACTACGGATGACTCTCAGGGCCAAATAGAATTTGCGTTAACGGCACTATTTTTTTTTTTATCACATTAACTTGAGATTGTGTTAATGCATTATTATCACGTTAACTTTGACAGCCATAGTTGTGTATAAATGACATTTATAATCAGAATAAATCAAATAAAATGTAAATACAGTAAAAAGTATCATCTGAAAAAGTAGTCGAGATGTTGCGAGATAGTATGAATTTCTTTTTGCATCAGATGCTTGTACAGTAGTAACCCTACTTACGAGTTTAATCTGTGCAGGAGCCGAGCTTGTTAGCTGGTTTGCTCGTTAGCTGGATGCATTTTCCCCATAAGAATACATGTAAAACTGATTAAACCGTGTCAGCCGGCCAATATACAGTATACTTTAATATGTAAATAATGTGTTTATATGGGCTTTTAAAACATAAACGAGACGACGACGGTGCTCGTGTAGGCTGGTGGCTAAGGAGGACAGGAGGACGGGCGTACGTGTATGGCATGGTTACACTTATCATATGAAAAGTAAAAGTAAAATGTATCTAACTTTCTTGTTCACTACCTTTTTACTGTCTTAGCGTCACTTTCACTTTCACTTTCACTTTCACTGGACAGCAGTCAAAGGTAATGACTGACCTCTTCTTCTACGCTAGCATCTAGGGGATGCTACGACCGCCGCGCCCCTAGCGGTTGGCATAGTTAAAGAAATTTACACTACTCGTTAGCTGGAATATTACTCGTTACCTGGAACAAAAATATTCCAAGATCTCGACTTGTTACCTGGAATACTCGTTAGTAGGGATGCTCGTAAGTAGGGTTACCACTGTATGTGATGCTAAATGCGACGCTCTACGCAATGCACTACGTGACACTCTACTTAATGGGTTAAACTAACACATTCACCCACTAATGCATCTTTAAACATGAGAAGATGATGAAATTATGTTTATTTCTGTGATATTTATATGCATAGTTTAAAAGGTAAACGGTCAAAACTCCAAGTGATTCAAATAAAGTGAATGAGTTTCATAAGCTGTAAGTCATACTGATCAACATTAAAAGAAAAGAGAGCTTGAGATGTCACTGTCTGTAACTGTCTACAAAATATGACCGTTTACCTTCCTGATTAAATGATGAACAATGACCTTTTTCATCATATTCGAATGTTTTGATGATGCGCTGCAGAGTAAACCACTACATTCATATTACTGTATTATTAAATAAACACTGCACAGATAAAGACATTTTTATATGATTGTCTAACTTCTGCACAGTCCTGCACATCAGATTAAGATAAAGACCAGACCCACCCACTCCCGTGATCAGGACCCATGAACGTGGAGGTGACGGAGAGGACGTGATGGCTTGAGCTAAAGTTCTCGTAGTGTCCACTCGACTGGAGAAAAGATCTCTCTTATAGCCGTCATTCCACCTGAGTGATTAAGGAAGACAATCAGGGACGAGGCACAACTGAAGTGAGGAATGTAAACAGAAGTAAAATACCTGAAGAGTAGCTAACGCTGCTAACAAACACTAAAACTCAATAGTCACCTAAACATCCTAGTCGTTTTCTATAAAATTACATCACCAAAACGTGTGTTAATATACTCAAATCTCATCCAGATGTTAATAAAGGTCTCACACACTAAGGGGTGTGGTTTAGGACATTGTATGACTTACTGTGAACTAAAAACATTAATAAAACTTCAGCACTACGGACAGCACCAGTGTGGGCTCATTTTTATGATCAGACCTGATCTTACACATCTTTCAAGAATTAGTAAGGCATAAGGGCCGTCAGCATGTCCTGTAATTTGAAATTAATGATGAGGCGAAGGCAACACATTTATATTTAACACAATGTGACACTTTAAAGGCTGTTATCCCGCTTGTACTCCGGTTGCCACACTCTGAAGCACTTTGGCATAATTACATACACAAAGAACATCTAGGCTAGCCTAGCTGCTTCATTGCCATTACCATTTACTAGAACAGTGATTAAACATCTTGTACTGGATCTACTTCCTAAGAGTCCCATTATATCGACATAATACACAGCTGCCATCCAATCAGAGCATTTCTCAACTGGTATATAAAAGCAAATATCCATGTACTTAAACTGTTTCAGTGTTGATTTCATTAACGTCTTACCTCAACTGTGTGACTGTATCTGCAAATATCAGATCAGATCAAAGGGTAAACAAGGTGGATCAGAACTTAATTACATCTGTCTGATCTTTACCCTTTAACATTCGACTCAACCATTTGGTAGAACACATTTACATCACTATATCTTATTGAAGAATGTGTTGAACTTAACACAATGTGATTGTGCCATCTCTACCAATCGGTAGAGGTATGTTAGGCTAAAAAACATCCACTAGATGTCACTAGAAATGCAACATTTTCTTGTCTGAATGCAAAGCAGTAATGCTTTGTAGCCACCACAAGAAAATAACTGCATCAAATGCTGAAAAACCTCTAATACTGTTGTACACAGATAAGTGTGGTGTTTGAAAAAGAAAAAAATTGCATTTACAAACTGGATTCCAAAAAAGTTGGGACACTAAACAAATTGTGAATAAAAACTGAATGCAATGATGTGGAGGTGCCAACATCTAATATT
>BRDA01007185.1:20459-35409 GCA_036984385.1 Crenuchus spilurus
ATTTTGAATCAACATATTTCTCCTTTAAAATGTTACATTTACTCAGATTAAACTTTTGATCTGTCATCTATGTTCTATTAGGAATAAAATATTGAATATTTGCCATCTCCACATCATTGCATTCAGTTTTTATTCACAATTTGTTTAGTGTCCCAACTTTTTTTGGAATCCGGTTTGTATTATTGTACAGTTTTTGTATTTGTAGCTTCTAATTTGACCATAAAATGCCAAATCACTGTATGCTTAAAGAAATTCCTTAGATGTTGGTTTTGTCAGTTAAAGGACTACGTCTGTCCACAGCTAAGTGATCTGTGTGGACTGACCATCTCAGGGGGTTCATGATGTTTTCTCCAGCCAGATTTACTGCCCCCTCGCATGGTGGGAGACCACCTGATTCAACATCAGCCTGCAGAGGACAGAGGAGAAGACACTTCAGTTTGGACTGAGAAGAGCTCCGCTTCCTTTAGCTGAGCTTACAAGAGGAAAAAGGTGGTGTTGGAGCACTCACAGTTAAGCTTAAGATTTGTTGTGAATTTCAAACATATTCTAATTTTAAACTCATTAACTTTGACAAGTTTCAGCATTTTTTTGCATTGAATGTTATTGTTTTGACTCAAACGTCACTGTGAAATTGATTTTACATTATTTGCAGTGTGGTGAATTCATTATTATCATTAAAATAATGTTTTTAAATCATATACTATTGCTGGAAGGTCACCACTTTGCCTGTTTCCTGCTATACAACTTTATCCAATCTTTATAAGTACTGGGACCACTAAACAGAACAGTGATAACCTGATCTGGATCAAAATCAGTTATATATGCTGCATCTTACCCACGTGATCCTGCCTGGACCAGGCTGTCTGGAGATGATGGTGACCTCATGACCTTTGCTCTTCAGTAATCGAGCGAGTTCACGTCCAACGAACCCAGACCCCCCACCTGACATGACAAGACTTTATTAACTACCGATGATGAGGACAAATAAACACAATTATGATCTGGAGATTCAATTAAAGGCGAGAACAGTTACAACTGTCACAATCACAATGTTTCCATTTCAGAACAACTCATTTCTGTGTTCCTAGTGTCCTGTGTTCCTGAGTTCAATATACTGTTCAACATCCATCCACCCATTATCACACCCACTTAATCCTTATTAAGGTTGTGGTTAGTAAATATTAATAAACATTCATTCTCTTATTGTGTTGGGGTCAAATTTGATCTGTTTCAAGTTAAAATGTCATATAAATTTTATCTTTTTTATGGACAATAGGCGTCAAACTGCTACGAAACCAATGGCTATCATTTTATTTCATTTTGTAGATTTCCGGGTGAAATCTGACGCAAAAGAGAATGTCAGAGTCTAGTTGTTTTGGGTTCCCACAAAAGCCATCTTGTGATCAAATTAAGCAAATAGAGGACTCAGGATTTTTCTCTTTAGCCAGGTAATGTAAGCCCAAAGTCAAACTCGTCCAATGGAATAAGAGTATCAGGACATTCCTATTAGAGAATCCCAAATGCTGGACTTAATTGATCTGGCCAAATTCTGGGGTTTATTTCACAAAGTAGGTCTTACTTTAGCCAGGTAACTTAAGCTCAAGGTCAAACCTGTCCAATGACAAAACAGCAGCATGACTTTGCTATTGGACAGTCACAAACATTATGTTATATGGTTAACGTACAAATCAGGCTTTGCGGAATACTCTTGCTTTATGTACCCCCTCGTTCCTATTAAGTGGAGCTGGGGAACATGTATAGAGGAAGGAAAGCACATATGTAGAACTGGGCAACACAGCACCCTTTAGTAGGCTCCCATGATTTGTCATATAAATGTGAGGAAGATACAAGAAATAATTCAGCTGCAGTACTGTTACAGTTCAACACCAGAGACCAGGACAGAGTGACAGGACACTAACCTCTCTGATATACAACAGCACAGACAACATCAACAACTCTACTGTGTTTATATCGATTTACTTACCGATCAATACTTTCATTGTGTTGTTAATGGACAAGCCAGTGTCCTCTCCTTGTTTGGGTAGCCTGAGTTATTCAACCTCTTTTAAATATTTTTAACAACATGCTTACCACGTGACCCAACTGAAATGTGACGCGAGATAAGTAAAAATGTTTTCAAAATCTATTTTAATTCACTTTCGTGCGCCGTAATTCCAAAAAAAATAGCCGTGAGAACGTTTTTGGACGCTTCAAATATTTCGCTATTTATGTTTTAGGACTTATTTTGTAGTTCGTGTCCTAAAACTACATATACAGAAGAGCAACGCGGGGAGCGCCTGGACAAATCAGATACCGCCGTCTCATCCGGGTACTGTCAGTTCTACTTCGCTAACTCGCTGGGTAAAATGACATACTAGGGCGCGTCTGAAACGAGACCGTAGATGCCTTGATCCCTTGCTGCCCAACCAGCGCTGAAATAACGGCATTTGTAGCCGAGTCAGGTTTAAAACACATTCAGAAGACATTAATACACTGCCAGATACACATAATTTACTGCTAGATCACAAACTAAGTTTTAAAATGCAGACTTTTATGTAAACACTGTGTCAGAAACGTAAGAAATGCTCCCTACCAAGGCTTTCTGAGGCGAAGTTCAATTCTTACATAAATGTTTGCATCTAAAACTTTAGTGAATTGTGTCGATGCCTACCTAAAATGTGTTAAAAGGGCCGGGTACAACTATCTTCATCTCGAAGGCACCTACTTAGGCAGGAAGGTGTTGCTTTCACGTTCCAGATACGCCCAACGGAACAAGGTGTTTATGGGAAGTGTAGTTTTTAGACTGTGTTTGTACTACAAAATGCGACAAAATCTACGTCAAATAAAACATATTGAATACGCAGTAATGTTCATTAAAAAATTATTAAAAAAATAAAATATATACTTTGCAATAATCTCTAGCTGACTGACAAATCATGAATCGGAGGAACTATCAGAAACTGTTGGCAGACATAGTCACCATTTGGGTAAGGAAACACCTTGAGCCAACATTTATTATTTCGACCATTTAAAATAACTAATTAGTACAGTATGACTGAAACAACGGACCTAGCAGATTTATAGCCTGAAATATGTGGCTGACCTTTGATATATGATCTTTACACTGTGTATTTATTTATTTATTTATTTATTTATTTATTTTAGAAAATGCTTCAAATAAAAATAAAGAGAAAATAGAGAAAAAGAGTGGTGTTAAAGGTTAAAGGTCCTGTAAATTGGATTTTGAACACAAACAACCGCCACAAATGGAGTTAATGTATGAGAGGAGTAAAGGACGATAGGGGTGATATTTCTAACCGAGCATGTGTTTTCGGGTTGCCAGGTTCACGAATTTCCTGACAACTTGGGATAGTTTAAAATTGCATGTGAAAACTCTACTATGAACAATATAATGATAAAATAACAATATTATTAAGTAACATTTACATCTTGAAATGTCTGTGCCACTTTAAAATCTGTTTTGGACTAATCTCAGTTGTTTTTAAACGACACTGGACTGGATGTTTTTCAATGGACTTGGCAACCCTTTGCGGTTGATTAGCAGATAAAGTCGGAGCACGTGAGTTTCTTTCTTTTCAGGCGGACGTTGGGTGGTGTGGTCGCAGTGCGGTGAGCACGTGGAGTGAACTGAGCTTCAAAGTTATAGTCTTTTTCTTTAGAATCTGTTTATAGTGAATTGGGGTTTATTTCAGTCTTACTTTATCGTAAGCCTGCAATGTTTGATTTTAGTGTCGTATTAATGTGTTTAGAGGGGTTATTGTTTATTAGTACAGGCCTGTGTAGGCCGGTATAGGAGTGTTCAGGGTGGCTTAATGCTCGGATCCGTTTATAAATGGTCAGATTAATGTAGCTATTGTGAAGGATTGACTATGACCCTGCTTCAGACTTGGAGGAAGATGGAGCCAGTAAGAAGATTGAGGTAAATGTGGAAACTATTGTACTGATTCAGCAGGTGCATTCATCCAAACCGAGCCCAAGTGTGTCCAGATGTGTTGTGGTTTTGGCTCAAACAGCGGAATAGAGGGGAAACCCAGCTGGGCTAAACTAAATGCTTTGCTTTAGCAGATTAAACCTAAACTACAATGCAGATGGTCAATCACTGTTTAGTCTACCCATACAGAAATGCCGTGGTACCTGGGTCTGTAACGAATTATCAATTTTCTGATAAGTTTTTGGCTTTTGTGAATTTTGAATATAGTACTTGAACAGCATTGACCAACTCCGATCAGAAAGAGCAGGAAGTCATGTTTCCTGTGTTATTCAGGGTTGGCCCTAAATCCTGGAATGGATTTAAATTCTGGACTTAAATCATCCCAATCCTGAATTTATTATTATATTGGATAAAAATGCAATCAGTTTTGGTGGTTTTCTGTTCCAACTGATGAGGTCAGATTTCTGTCCCTGATTTTGGGTTTTTTAATTTAATTTTTTTTATTTTTAATTAATTCCATTTGATGATGGAACCAATGTTTTTGTAAGGGTTGACTCCCAACTTAAATGGTACATAATGAAAGTGCACTTTAACACTTCTAGAGGTGGTTGGTCAACATGTTTGTCCAAAGTTGACGACTTTCATTTAGAACTACAGATGTCATGGCGACAAATCTCAATCACATGTTTTGTTTTGTCTTGTTTTGTTTTTTTTATAAAAGTTCATCTGAAGTTCTCCAGCCAATTAAGCTGTATACATCAACTCTAATCCAGATCTTAATGTTTTGTTGATGACCATGCAGCTCCAGTTATAAGCTAAAACAAAATTTGGCCTGTGATGCATTTACAGGGAAATCATTGGGCTATTTAGGTGACTAAAGTCTGATGGCTCCTGTTCTAATGTAAAGAGAGAAAAATTGAACCCTCAAGCACTTTAACTTACTACATCTGAGGTAAGTGTGCTATCGTGTTGTACAGGGCTCTTATTTGTGAATAAATGGTGTACTTAAGTGTTCTCCTGAAATGATGATTGATGCAGTCCGTGTTTCACCTGACAGTAATGATTACACTCTTACTGCACTGATCAGGATCCCCTGATCATAATGATGGACCTGGATGTCATCACGTGATTAGTAAACATGTTCTTTCTTGGTACAGGCTCCACTCTGGTTTATGGTCTGAAGGGAGTTTCAACATCACCGCCATCTTCTGATGTTGCATGTTGCTTACCTGATGGTACGGGATATCGGAGGTAAGCAAGATGCCATAATTACAGAACCTTAAAGGCTCTGATTGATGAATGTTGCACTACTGGTCTCCTGAAATGATGATTGATGCAGTCCGTGTTTCACCTGACTGTAATGATTACACTCTTACTGCACTGATCGTAATGATGGACCTGGATGTCATCACATGACTGAAACATGTTTGTTCTCTCTTGCTACAGGCTCCACCCTGGTTTACGGTATGAAGAGTTTCAACATTGTTGCCTCCACATTTTCATGAGTGGTGTTGCTTACCTGGTGGTACAGGGTCTCCAAAGTAAGGAAGTGCCCATTTCTAGAGTTAAGCAGACGGTGATCTAGTTTTAGACATCAGTTCTGGGGTCAAACCTGTTGGGTCATGTCATTAATATGGCCATCTTCACTATCTGGGATTCAGTTTCACGGGTATGAAACATCACACTGGTTTAGAATTTAACCAGAAAAAACTGATGAGCATGTCGCTGTAACGGTTAAAACAGTGATTGTAAAATCAGAAAATTGGCCGTAAGGGTAATGTCTTGGAAATCTGTCCACCATGTTTGAGCTCCGTCTTTCATCCCCAGTACAGAAAGTCACTGACTTGATGAGTTAGGTTGAGGTGAAACACACCTGTTCTGGTGAAATTCTCTACCAGTGTAATGTCTCATCTATAAAACGAGATGAATCAAATATGGCTGCCATGTTGGTGACATGGCCTAACTGGCTTCCCTCACAACTTGTACCATCTGCCAGGGTTCCTTACTTTTGTCACCCTATACAAGTGATTGTATACATGCTCTAAAAAGGCTCAGGTGTCAAATCTGGACCCTGAATCCAATTTCCAGTTCTGGTTTGATTTCTTGTCAGTTGAAATTTTATGCAATAATTTGGCCATTTAGCACAATACCTACCAATAACTACAAAATCCTGAAATGGAATAAGGATTCAAGGTCCAAATGTGAAGAGCAGGGGCTAGCACATTCAGGTTTTGGGTAGATTTGTAATATTTAAAGGGCATTGAAGGCAAAAAATAATGTAAAATTTAATGAATATAAATTGAGTACATTTTGAGTTAAGAACCTTTTTTTTCTTTTTTTTTTCTTTTTTTTCATTGACCAAAAAATTAGAGTATTGTGAAAGCTCATTTAAATTTGATTAGCTTACAGCTCGTAATCAAATCGACTCCTAGTTTCACTTGGAGTTTGAGATTGTATTCAAACATTAAGAAGCTTGAAATGTCAGTGATGTCAAATGTCGATTTACATATTTGTATTGCGTTATTCACTTTCACCATATTCTAGTTGAGACTTTTTTTTTTTTTTTTTTTTTTTTTTTCTTTAGTAAGCATTGGTTTACATGCATGTGTATTTCTCAGTGACAAATAAAATGAAAATAAGAATTATGCCTCTGAGTTTTACTGGGGTTGTGATTAAATGAAATTAAGTGTTCAGTCAAACTGACTTGTAGGGCTGATTCTTAACTTGAACACTTTAGCTTTTAATTTTAGGGTAAAAGGTTCTACGTTGACTTTTCCAGGAGAAAGTAGCGATCTGTAATAGAACTTTCACTTTTTTATATAAAGTGATCAATACCAATTCATAAAGATTGGAACATAATTGTTGGAATAACTAGAGGGTTGAAGATGCAACCTTGAGGAACACCACCATAATTTCTTTAATTCAGTGTATGAATTATTCATTAACTAAATGATTGATTGCCAATTCTCAGTTGGAAAGGGGGGGTGCTTAACCACCTTGTAATTGAATTTTGGCAATGGCAAATTTATATTTGTAATTTGCCTTTACAAAATATGCAGTTTCCCCTTGCATTCAATCTTTCCAATGCTGGAGAAATTAAGTAAATAAAAATGCTTCATTGATTTCTTGTCATATACTTGGAATTACAATATATATACTTTCTAAAGATTCTTGTTCTGTTTAATACCAAACAAACTCTTGACCTGGTTCCTGGATGCAGACTAAACCTAGTTAATTTAGTTTGTCTAGATTTACTTTCCTCCTCTGTGACTGGGGCTTAGTCAAGAGAACCTGTTGCCATTTTGTTTGCTTTCAAAAGCTCTGTTCTAGTGTTTTTAAATGTTTAACTTTTTCAAAGTGAAATTTTTCCCACTTCTAAATGTCCTCAGTGGAGCAATACTATAAAATTCATCAGGCTTTTTTTTTTTTGGGGGGGGGGACGGGTTTCTAAAAATCTAGCAGAGCACTTGCATAAAAAAAAAAAAAAAAAAACTGCACATGCTCAATGATCTGCAGTATGTTGGTTTATTCACTATGCACTTATTTACCAAATACAATTTGATGTACTTTGGGTCTTTGCATCAGCTCAGGCCTGTCCAGACAAGTTGCTATTTTTGCTAGCATGTGTGGTCACTACATCTCAATTAGGATTAATCTTACTGTGTATCTTTTAATGTTTTAATGTTCCATTGCAAATGAATCATTGTCAGGACAGTTTTAGCAGTAAACCAGTGTAGGCAAACAGTTGCAGCCCCTTAAAATTCAAACATCTTTAGCATTGGGCGCCAGAGTATACAAATGATGTATACTGTATGTGCTGACATTAAGTTGACAGTTTCAAAATGACCTATTTAGCTGTAATTAGAAAGTACAGTAATTTTACAGTTTGAAGTTGCAGTCGAGCTGAAAATTTGAACGATTACATCTTCCGGTGCTCCAGCCCTGCATCCAAAGCTCTGGGAGGTGGGTGATGCACATAACACTCAATCAGACACTCATCCAGACTCTGTTTTGAACTGCAATGGATTCTTGCAGATGGCATTAGGTGGATCTCACACTCTTATGTACTACTGTCAGGACATAGTAACAGTTTTAGCAAAATAATGCATTCTTAAAACTAACTGGAATGAATGATATAAAAATAAATACAAAATAACATTAAAAAATTACGTAATTTTATTTCTATTTCATTTTGGGTGAAGATACTTTGTCAGGCTTAGAAACTGACTGCAGTTGTAAAAATAACTGGTAACCAAACATTTACAACGTGATGAGACATTTAATTGTCATAAATAACCAGTACAAGCTATTACGCTCAAGTCAAATATACAAATACTGTTTACACAATGAGCTTCCACACTGGCCTTATAAATATTCCCAAAGTGAGTTCAGTTCATGCTACAATCTTAATTTGGCTGCTTTACTGTTGCTGTTGGGAATTACAGGCGAGTTTTTACAGGAGATGAGCTGCTCATAAAGCTCGAGCACACCCAGCCTGACTCACTCAGCAAACCCTGTCCAAGCTCTATCGTCTGAAGCGACAAAGTCTATAAATCTCTGAATTAAACCTCTGATGCAAATGCTTGGCCACAGAATGCCAGCTGTGGTCCAAAAGTGTCTGATGATGCTACAGGTTCAGGGTTCCTCTCATTGGTTTTGCAGTGGAGCGGATCAGTCTAAGGGAAAACGTCCACCTTGTTCAGTCAGTACATTTGGCATATTCTCTGATGAGCTGTGTGCCCTCTATGTTTTGACTCCTGTGCTGGTGGAGTTATGGGAGTTCTTCAGCTCCACAACCGGTCTCTCTCGGCTGACCTGTTCACGTTTCCTGCCATTGAAGTCAAGCGCTGTCCGCTCAAAGAGCCGAGCCATGAACAGCAGGCCATCAGATCTTATGTACGAGCGTCCAGCAAATGTGTAGAGCACAGGGTTAGCACTGCTGCTGATGAAGGCCAGCGTAGAGGTCACCGTGCGGTAGGAATGCCAGTTATCCAGTCTGTGTGGAAGGTCAGAAAAAAGGAGAGATTAGTTCTACCGTTGACCTAACAGTGTAATCAAAACTGTCAACATAAGGACAGAGCGGTGATGATGAAGTCTTTTAATGTGACTTCAAGACTTGAACTCAAACTGCCTCAAGATTTAGCCTCAAATATACAGTTTCAGCAGAATAACAAACTGTAGGCAAAGTGGGCGTGGCTAAACGTATGTACACTGCATCAGTGGAGCTGAACTGTGGGTGGGGCTAAATTGCTGTAGGTAGAGTTGATGGACCTAAACTACTGCAAGCTGAGGCTGGATTACTGTAGACTGAATGGGTGGAGCTAAACTACTGTAACAGAATGGGCAGGGCTAAACTGTTGTACACTGCATGGGTGAAGCTAAACTGCCACACTGAGTGGGCAGGGCTGAATTGCTTTAGGCTGTATGGGTGGAGCTAAACTACTATAGGCTGAATGGGTGGAGCTAAACTGCTTAAGTCTGAATGGGTGGAGCTAAGAGACTATAGGCTGAATGGGTGGAGCTAAACTACTATAGGCTGAATGGGTGGAGCTAAACTACTATAGGCTAAATGGGTGGAGCTAAACTGCTTAAGTCTGAATGGGTGGAGGTAAGAGACTATAGGCTGAATGGATGGAGCTAAACTGCTGTAGAATGAATGGGTGGAGTGAAGGTACTATATGCTGAGTGGGTGGAGCTAATCTGCTGTAGATTGAATGGGTGGAGCTAAACTACTGTAGGCTAAATGGATGGAGATAAACTGCTTAAGTCTCAATGGGTGGAGCTAAGCTACTATATGCTGAATGGGTGGAGCTAAACTACTATAGGCTGAATGGATGGAGCTAATCTACTGTAGGCTGAATGGGTGGGGCTAAACTACTGTAGGCTGAATGGGTGGGGCTAAACTGCTGTAGGCGGAATGGGTGGAGCTAAACAGCTGTAAATGGAATGGGTTGAGCTAAGCTACTATAGGCTGAATGGGTGGGGCTAAACTGCTGTTGAATGAATGGGTGGAGCTAAACTACTATAGGCTGAATGGATGCAGCTAATCTACTGTAGGCTGAATGGGTGGGGCTAAACTACTGTAGGCTGAATGGGTGGGACTAAACTGCTGTAGGCTGAATGGGTGGAGCTAAACTACAGTAGATGGAATGGATTGAGCTAAGCTACTGTAGGCTGAATGGGTGGAGCTAAACTGCTGTAGACTGAAAGGGTGGAGCTGAACAGTTGTAGGTTAAATGGGTGGCCATACGGCGGTGTCTTCATGGTTGTGACATCACAGTATGTATGAAAATCTTGATATAAAGACACAGTGTCATCATTTGTTCACCTGCAGTTTTGCGGTAGAATAATGAACACAATTCAACATTTTGGATATTATTTAAAGATAAAAAAATACGTACGCTTCCTTGAGGTTGCTGTTATCAGCTGCACACGCAGCCGCCATCTGACAAAATGCCAAAACAAAGAATTTTTATTTTCCTTCATTTTTCATGTTTCTTAAATGTATCACCTGATCAGCCATAACATTAACACCACCTCCTTATATTTATTTTACATCTCATTGTTCATTTTAGCTCCACTTTGATGCACTTTGTGGTTCTACAATTACAGACTGTAGTCCATCTGTTACTCTGTATACTTTGTTCCTCCTGTTCTTCAATTGCTAGGACCCCCACAGAGCTGGTATTGTTATACAAAGTGCACCTGTATGGTCAGTGAAGTTAAAACAGACAATGAGTGTAGATACAATGAGGTGGTTTTAATGAAGTGGCTGGTCAGTGTATAATGAGTTTAACTGCACTCTGGTAATTTCCTGTATCCACTAATGTCCTGTTAATATCTGCTGACCTGTATGATGTTAATCACGTGGTAGGGCAGCCAGAAAACAGCGAAGGTCACTACAACGGCGAGGATGAGTTTCTCGCTGCGGACTCTCCTCTTGAACTTGGTCTGTCGGAGGCGGCAGAGGATGCACATGTAGCTGCTCAGGATTATTCCGTACGGAAGCAGGAAACCCATCACTGTCTCTGTCGTGAACTGCAACACCACCTGTGTAGGTGAAGGAGAAGTTCATCAAAAAAATTTTCTGAAATCGGTGCACTTTGTGTCCTACAGGTTTACCTCAAAGACTTTCATATAAAGTAAACCACAAAATGCATTTTAAAACATGAAATGTAAAGATCCATGTGTCTTTACATTATAACACCCCAAACATATAAAAAAAATATATTTTGAGAAATGTTATGGGTTGCTGAGGTGTAGAGGTCAGCCCAATGAGCATGTCCCCAATGACACAAAGTTACTTTTTCATTGAATATAAAACAAATAAAAATAGTCAGTAACTGCAAGTTTTTTTCTGCTGATGTAATCATTTGCCTGTCTACTTTAACCTAAATAAAAGAAATATGAGAAAAATATGGGAATTATTCATAAGATAGAACTATTTATTCATGTCCCTCAGTTTTGTTTAACTCCGTAACAGTATACCAATCCCCCATTTTTAAAATAATGGTTCAGTCTAACTTCCACAGCACCCAGGAAATGTCATCATTCAATATTTTCCTGCTCACACTGTAAAGAGATTTAAGTGTTAGCATACTTTCTTACCTATATTTCATTGTTTTTATCATCAGATTGACATCGTCAAGCTCAACCTTTCAACACTGTTACATGAATAAATGATATTTGTTATTGTTTGGGAGAAAGTAAACTATTGTCTTAGAAAAATATATTAATTTCTTGTTTTCCTCATGCTATATGGTGCTCCATACCCTAGCTAATGTGGACTTTTAGCTAAAATCTTGAACAACGTAACATTCAACCCCATAACAAAACCCTAACCCTAATAATGTTTGGGATTTCATACCTAAAGTGGGAAAACATATTTTCTGAGTGGTTGAAATAGTCCTTCATCAGATGCATTGTTTAGAAACACTTAAAAATTTAAATTTTCAGTAACCAGAGTACCCAAAGTGCGTCGAATTCAGAGAATCACCCATGGACAACCTTCTAATTAATGCAGTCGGCTACATAGAGTAGACACAGATGTACACACAGCTTGTAGAGAAGTACTGTCAATAGAATAAGACTAAACTTGAACCTATTGACACCCTGTCTAATTCCAGGTGATCTAGAGGGGTCTGAAGCCTCCCAGCATTGTGGAACTGCTCCTACCAATACGCAATACGGTTGGGATGAATTGTTGAGTTGGGAATGAGGTGGTACACTTAATGTCTCACTATGTACACTCAATAAGCGATCCTGAAAACTGAATAGAAATGACTAGAACTACATACATATCTGGGTGCTGTGTGGTTGTGTGCGCACACCAGGCGTCCTTTCTTGTCCCATTGCTCTTCCCTGAAGATGGCGGCTGGTAGAGCCAGAGTGAAGACGAGCAGCCACGTTGCCGCAAGGACAGCCAGGACATTCCTGCGACGGGTGAGCGAGTGAACGCGATGCGGCCACCGCACAGCCACCAGCCTATGCAGGCTCATTAGAGTGATCAGCATGATGGAGGCGTACATGTTGGTGTTGCACAGGTAGAAGAGCAGCTTGCACATGGTTTGGCCGAAGACCCAGCCCTGCTTTCCCAGGTAGATCACGAAGAACACGGCGAGGCACATGATGGTGCCGTCGGCACAGGCCAGGTTCAGGATCAGCAGCGTGGTCACCGAGCGCTTGCGAGCTCTGGCCAGGATGCTCCAGATGATGAAGAGGTTCCCCGGGACACCCAGGAGAAACACAGTGACCAGGATGATGGTACCGATGATGAAGGAGACTTCCCTGGACACATCAGGTCCGGGAGGCATGGTGAAATTGGTCATTAGGCTGGCCTACAAGGAGAAGATAAAGTAGTGTAAGACTAGCTAACACCGTAATGTCAAACGTCTCCAGAGGGACATGTCAGTACTTCAGCTAGAAGTCAACTACAAAACCCCATAAATATGAAAAAGGAGGTTTCCTTAATGTCTCCGCAGTTTCTCTTAGACAACAGTGAGGTCAGATGGAGACAAATGAGATTTTAACATAAAACAGAATGAAAGAAAATGTCCAAAAGGAGATCTTCTTTACGTGAGACGTAAACTACTCGGATATTCCTCCTGAGACCTTGGTCATTTCACATGTATGTGCTCTTTGAGTATCTCAGTGAAGTCTCACTCTTTGCTCAGATAATAAAACTCATCTTTGCAGAAGACATGAATCTCAATTAAAACTCAATCATTTCTCATCCAGAACTCTTCTCAGTTTTGATGTTGCCAATAACTTTTCTAATGTTTATCTAGACGAGAAACATCTTGTTTCCAAAAAGACATTTCTGGAGAATCTCCTTTAATCTCATGAGAAAATAATTTGTTATGCTGTTAAAATGAAATAAATTATTCAATATATTGATAAATAACATTCTGCTTTCTTGTGTTTGTCATTGTAAATAAATAATTTGCTATTTCAATAAAACAAATAATATTTTGTTATACGACAAATAAAAATATTCTGTTATCTCAAGCAAACAAAATCTGTTATGTTGCGATAGCACAATAAAAAATAGATATCTACATGCACAAATAAAATTATTTTATCTCAAGAAAACAATGTTTACTGTGATGTTATAATGAAATAAATCAATATCTTGAGAGAACTAATAAAAATTATTACATTTTCTCGAGAAAAATGTTTGATATGTCATTATAATGAAATAAATAATTCGATATCTTTATAAAGTTTTAAACAATTATGTACAGAAAATAATGTTATGTTGTTATAATTAAATAATTCATTTGTAATCTTGGGTAAACAAGTAAAATTTACTAATCATTGTAAAACAGTAAAATTAAACCATAACTGTGGGATGATACTGCTGACTGGATATAGTTGGGCCAATTTTGGCCCAAAATAGAAGTTGCGATGAAACATTTCAAATACTATGTTGTATGTGGACCATGATTTCAAAAGCCATGACAAATCTCAAACATGACTACAGCTAAGCCTGTTTTGTCCCACAATACACTACTCATTCGCATATCTGACCAGTGCCTTAATTGTCCTGCATTTAGTCCAGATTTGCTTGCTATCTGGGATCTGTTCATCATGGAGAGTTCTTCCGACTGCTGTGTAATCTCTGAGATACAGTATTTCCTCTCGTTCTGTCCTCAAACAGTCAGAAGTCATCTAGAGATACAGCGAGTTAGAACATGCCAGGTACACATCAGTCTGTTTTTCTGGGATTGCTCATATCCTCTGATGTAACGGAGCATTTCTGCCCATCCTTAAACATACAGTAAAAGCACCTTTCATTCCTGACTCCTGCTGAGGTCATTTAATGACAGTTCAGCGAAAACTTTCACTATTTTCATGTTTTTTTTTAAAACTCGATTTGTTGCTGGGCAATAATAAAAACAGTTCACCACAAACATACAGCGAGATGCACTTTATGGCAAAAAGTGAAATACAAATACAAAAACTGTACAATCTAATCGATCTAATTTTTAAACATCACACTCATCTGTGTGGTGGAGCAACAGCACTGATGGGTTTTCAGCATTTGATCCAGTTTATTCCTTGCGGCGTTGATGTATTGCTGGATTAGATTCAGACAATAAAATGTTGCCTTTCTAGTGATATCTAGTGGATGTTTATTAGCCTAACATACATCTACCAGTTGGTAGAGATGGCACAATCACATTGTGTTAAGTTCAACACCTTCTTCAATAAGATATAGTGACTTAAATGTGATCTACCAAATGGGTAAAATGGGTTTAAAACTTATTATATAAGAAAAAGAAGATTATTTTAATTATTTTACAAAATAATTAGGTTTGTGAACGATTCCTCACACAGCAGTGGTGCTGACATTGTAGCATTATGGTGGTGAGTGTGGTGTATCAGACACATCAGAGTCACTGATGGACTGAGAATAAACCACCACTCAAAAATATCCAGACAAGAGCAGCTCTGTGGAAAGTGGACAGTGTGTAGAGCTACAAGAGAGGAGTTTCT
>BRDA01007187.1:9530-23311 GCA_036984385.1 Crenuchus spilurus
GATCTTTTTTAACTAGAATCGTTCACTTTAGTAAAATTTAGATCAGATTTACAGATTATAAAGAGTAAAACTCTTACATTCAAATAATACCTGATTGAAATTTTTCATATATGTTGTTTTTATGTAAATATGAGCGAAGTTGTTGGGCCACCACTTTTTCTAATATTTTAGATACAAATGGCAGAAATCATCTTAATTGTAGTCTAAATATGTTCCTTCCAATTTTGAGAATTCTATACGCTTAGAAGATAATGTAACATATGACTACAAATGTCTTCTTGTTTTAGGCATTAATCTTGAAACTAATGTTGAATTAATCTTGTAGATAACTTGAAGTTATCTTTCAAAAAAGTGAAATAATTTTTCTTATTAAAATGACTTAAAACAAGTAACAAGTCAATATATTTTCAAGTAAGAGTCTTATAATAAACTTACATTCTCAAAATGAGAAATATTAGACATTTAGACTAGATTTAAAATGATTTCACTTGCTAAGATCAATTTTTTCTAGTACGTTAGCAGATTTGTCTGTGAATGAAACCTGCACATTTTTGCAAAGATGTACATACACATTACACTTATATAGCGCCTTTCTAGACACCCAAGGACGCTTTACAATCAACACACTTCATACACACTCCGGTGAGAAGCGGCAGCCAGTCGCGCACAGCGTATTCTCAACCAGAAGCGACCGTCCACCTGGAGGACTGCATCGAGCACTAGGGGGATCACCCAGGACAGAGTGCCAACCATATCTGGGCATACATACACACATACATACATACATACATACATACATTCATACACACCAGGGTAATTTTAGAGTATCCAATCGAACCTGATATCCATGTTTTTGGACTATATATATATATATATATATATATATATATAATGTCTATGTGTCATTTAAATGAACTCTTTTTTAATCACAGTGGTAAAATAAATGAGCTTACAACTGAGACCAGCAAGTTACAGAAGGAGATTGACATCTTCAACCAGGAGAACTCTGTTTACCTATCGTATGAAAAAAGGTAAGTGGAGATTACTAGAATTAGGCACAGTAACAGTGCAGGTTATGATTTTCCTCATGTTAATTTTTATCCTCTCATATCTCTTTACAGAGCAGAGGGTCTTGCTGGTGAAATAAAGGATCTTCAGGGACAGTTGGCTGACTACAACATGGTACACATCAATACCTGTGTGACTAGAACAAAACATAGTGATACACTTATTTTTTATGAGTAAACACCATATACACCAACTGGCATTGAGATTGTATGCAGGGACTAGGCCCAGGCTTCGTATCTATAGCCCTGGGTCTAAATGTGTTGCATAATAGACATCATTGTATAGCCACAGATCTTTATTTGCATTAGGCCTGGGTCTGTAATTTCTGATTTTCACTTCCATCGCATTGAAATGACTGGTATTTACCAAGGGGGACACCCCAGTTGTCTTTCCATCCTAGACATGCACCTTATTGTATGTATTGTAACTCGTCATAGAAAGACACTGAAAATAAGGGTCAGTGTCTGTTGTTTATAAAAGCCAAATTTCAGAGTGTTTGTAAATGTGAATAATAATTAAATTCCCATGATTTAATCCCCATGAAGTATTAAGCACAGAAAGGAAATTATAACATTTCTGTGTATTTTTTGTATTGTTTGTATGTGCATTCAGAATACTTTAGATATTTGAGTGTCTACAAGAGTTAAGCTATACATTTCTGGTTAGTTGCATTAAATAAATATAAAAGCATAAATAAACAGTAGTACATTTGAAAACATTATCTTATTCATAAATAGCTAAGGAAAATGTGTGGAATTAGTGTTTGATGAGTAATAGGCTGCATTATCAGATTTGAGCTAAACCATTGAAGCAACAGGACTCAATTTTTTCTGCAAAGTATTTCCTCCTCAGTGAATGATGTGCCAAGATGTTGTCATTTACTGTTCTAAAAACTTAGAATTTTGTGAAAATGTTTGTTTTCATTCATAATTAACTTAAAGTAAATTAATATATTTTATACTTGAAGTGCCATATTTCAAGACTTTTTATTTTAATGTTGATCAGTATTCTGTAGCTCAAATTTGAATTTCAAGTGTTTAACATATTTTATTTGGAGTTTGAGTAAGTTACTATTCAAAAAATATCTGAAACCCTGTTTTACTTTTTGTTCCCGGACATTGTGAATATTAGCAATAAAGCCATTTGTTAATTCACTCATGTTTAGGCACTTGTGTTTGGAGTAGCAATGTGTAATATAAAGTGGCATGCAAAAGCTTGTGTACCAATAGTCAGAATTCTTGTTATTATGAAAGGCCAAGCAAAAAAAACACCCGATTTCCAACAATACATGAAGTTTACACATTTCTTTAACACAAGCAAGATTACAGTTTTTATTGGCATTTTTTACAGCTACATTATAACAAAAAAGGAAAAGAGCTTAAAGCTCTGCATGGTTTGCATAATTACTTTTTTTCCACTCTAAAATTGTACAAAATAACAAAATTACACTAGTCTTTGAATGTTATACGAAAGTTTTGTAACAAATTTTGAACATGGGTGCCTGAACTTTTGCATGCAACTGTACACACTTACAAAGAGGTCTTTCACTGAATTGTTGGCGTGTATACTGAGTACTTGAGTACCTCTTGTTCACATCTCTAGTTAAGACGCATAGTAAATCACTGTTTTTGAAACTTCTAGCTTGTTGACAAACTGAACACCAATACAGAAATGGACGAAGTAATGAATGACTTCAATATGGTGAGTATCACAATGTTATGTGCATTTAAATACAAGTCTTTACATTTATCTTTCAGTAAATTCACATTACACTTTTTCTTCATTTGTTTAGCTGAAAGCACAGAATGACAGAGAAGCTCAAAGCATGGATGTCATATTCACAGAAAGAAGAGAGTAAGTACTCAAAAAGTCTGCAAGTGTTGTTCAATTTTGCCTCCAGCCAATGCATTTCTAATATGATACACAAGAGGGCAGTACAGCCACTGTATTGTTATGTGCAGTGTTTTGTAATAGTCATGTTAGATTAATGCACTGACAACTGGTATTAAAACTGGTACTACTGCAAAAATTATTTTATTGAATTCATGTGCTTAATACTTTATAAGTTGATATCACAGATATTAAAGTGCACAGCTTGTTAATACTTGAACATGGACAATGCATGCTGTTTCTAAAAAGATGTGGATAAAAAATACAGTGATTGTGTTTCACACAACACAGCATCTGTTGCACAATGCCAGGCATTGTGCTACTGATAAAAACAAATCATGATTTAGACCTAATTTGGCATTGTAATCACTGTGAATCTGAAGCTTTAGTAGTTTGTACTTGTGTTCTTGGATTGTTCTCATTTTTGACTCAAACATTAATTATCTTGGATGCACAAGGCCTATGCAAGGGTCACCGATTGAACTATAAACTACAAATTAAAAACTGAAAAGCTAAAATTAAAGAAGCTTTTGGCAAATGGCACCTCTGTTCATTTTAATACTGCACACTGAAAAGTTTATAACCTTGCATGGCTTTGCTACAAGCTTTACTGTTCATCTTTGGTAGAAAAATGAGTTTGCATTTATGCTGCATAATGTGATTTTATGAAACAGGGCTGAGATTAAAATGTATTTGGTAAACAGAAACAAGCCTTCATAGTATTTCTAAGTTGCTGCTTTGATTTAGCAGGACTGCTTTTAATAGTATTTATGTTTTATATGGGTTTCATATATGTATGTGTATCATATATATTTCTGATTCATGATGGCAAGTATTGAACATTCATATCCTTAATTTAGTCATCATTGTCTTCAGAGTTCATAGTTCATCAACATCAGTGTGCTCTTTGTAGTCCTCAGGCTGGTTTTTGTAGTCCTCAGGCTGGATGTAGCGGTCTTCTATGAAGCCATCCTCGTCCTCCAGCTGCTGCTCTGGGCCTTGGTCCAGCTCATGGGCACTGGTCTCTGTCTGCTCTGTGTCCAGGCTGAAGTTAGAGTAGCGACCTGCGCTGAAAACATTGGGCTCATCCTCCTCTCTGAGCCTCTGGTGCCGGTAGTTGAAAAGTAGTTTGTACCAGGAGGGTGATTTAACAGCACAGACAATAAACATGGAGGTGCAGAGAGCAATAACTATCACACCAGCCAGAAACTTCCAGGTGTTGTTTACTCCAGCACCAGACTCCTGATTGCCAGATTTACCCGTTTTTGACAAAGAATCTGAAACATACAACAGATTAACCCCATAAATCTAAGGGCCTGAGTCTGCACTCATTATTTTACTTGATAATTACTATGAAATTAAATACTGCTAAACCTTGTAAGTGTTAATAACTGAATTAAACTGAAACAACTGAATTAAAAGTAATAGTAAGCCAAAGGTTTGGGGCTATAACGAATAATAGTTGTACGCTTCCTGGACAAAAAATGAGTCACTGTACATATTTAAGGTGGTACTAACTTCGGGCTCCTGCAGATGGCGCCGCATGAGGATGATCAGGCTATAAATATCTGCGGTTCGTGATGGAATTCATATATTGAGAAGAGGTAGTACAGAGCACTGAACATATGAATACGATACCAGCAGCATATGTCGGCCACAATTCAGAGGAGAATTTCTTGTAGACTGTGAATTATATCACTGCTGTATGACTGTACACTTCCATACACCTGCAAATTCAGCTACTTCTTTCACACTGTGGTTTTGGGGCCCAAATACAATTTCTCCTTTTAGCCAGTCATTAACATCTGCTTTGTGACTGTCACACACCAGCCTGGGCCTCGCTTATCTCCCTGTCTTTTGTGCCTGTGTTCATCCTATGTAATTTCTCCACCTCCATGTTACATCAGGTCTTTAGTGTTCACAGCTGTTGTGCATTATTCCACACCTTTGCTCCCTTGTTTGTGTCCAGTCACTACCCCTATAAAGTCCTGCATGTATTTATAGCCCTATCATCCTCATGCAGCACCGTCTGTAGGAGCCTGAAGTTACTACCACCTTAAACATGCAAGGAGACCATTTTATTTTATCTAGGGAGCTTCATTTTACTGTGTCATTTCTTCTGTAAGCATTTTTGTTACATATTTAGTGTCGGTTATTTCAGGCATGTGCATTTACTGAGAATCTCAGTGGTTCTCTTTGTTTTTGGCTAGTGTGAAGAGATTTTTTACTTAATGACAGAAAGAACGTTCAGTCCTACTAGCATTAATTTCATTTCAATTGTGCAAAAATGCTTGGCTACATTTGAGTGGCAGAAATATAAAAGAGCATGATTACCTTTTCCTGTCCTGGAGTTGGCTAATATAGATGACCCTACGTGTGACGTCCATGGAGCAGTAGCAGTTACGGTTGCTGTTTTAGTAGTTGTAGTAGGAGCAGAAGGTTTAATAACAGATGTTGTAGTTGTAGTAATGTCAGTGCTAGTAGTAACTGGAGGTGATGTTGATGAGCATGTGCCGAACACATCCAGAACATTTTTCTTAGCCATTGTCTCTGGAGAGACACAGGTACCTCCTTCTGCACAAATGCAGAACACATGACCAGAATTAGTCAGTGGTGGTTAAATATTTTCTCAGTTGATTGTTTTGTGATGTACATGGTTGATGTTTGCAATGGCTAACATTTTTTGTAGCCACTTAGTCTAATGAACTACAGTATATGTACATACCACACAAACTCCCCACAGCTTAAGCGGTTAAGTTCTTGTAGAATAAGATTTAGGATTGCAACTTACTGCCTTAACTGTGGCTGTGAAATTTTAATCTCATTGGCATAGAAGATCCACTTATTGGTTAATGAAGAACATTTCATTTGGTGAGGTTCAACTGAACCTTTAAAATGAAAAAATTCTTTAGGAAACCAAAGGTGGCTCTTCTGTTGTAGCCACTGTTATTTTTCATAATGTAGGTCCCACCTGTCTGCACTCCAGAGTTGTTCATCCACTTTATGAGCTTTACAAAGAGGCAGGTGCAGTTCCATGGGTTGTCTTGCAAGTCTATCTTCTTGAGCTTCTGCAGGCCAGTGAATGTTTTATTTGTGACTGTTTGCAGCTTGTTTCCCCTGAGCTTGAGAACTTCCAGGTTGACAAGGGAAGAAAAAGCCTTTGCGGGCAGATCTTCTATTTGGTTGTATGAAATGTCCAGCTCTGTTAGGTTGGTATACTCACTCAAGGCCTGTATATTTGAGCTGTTCATCACGATACGGTTATGGTGCAGGATTAACTTGGTAATGGAAACGTTACTTAATTTGGGAATAATAGGGATGCATGTCAGTGTCTTGTTGCTTACGTCCTGAAAATACAGACCAAAATATTGCATTCATTAGCTTTGAATTCATTGTGCACCCTGTGATTGATTTAGATTCTTTTCAAGCCAAAGAACAAGTCATGATACAAAGCCAATATACTTGAATGTGTTTTTTAACTGGCCTGAAAACTTGGAATGTTAAGATATGTTTACATTATTGTGTTATTTGAAAGATTGTGGCAGATTTTTCTTGCAATTTAATAACAAAACATGTCCAAATAAATCTCAGCTCATATGCACTTACACATCATAACAATTACATATGACTTATTGTGCTAAACAGTGATCTGTTTTGACTTCTGATACAGGATTTGATTTGATTAATCTTGTTTCATATGTATATGCATTTAGCAAACAGTATAAAATCTGGCCACAAAAATAGCCATTAGCCTGTTTGGCTGTAAAAGCTGTGAAAATTTGTGACTGCATTGCAAATTCCTCTTTGCATGAAATAATGTGGGTACTGAATATGCTTTGGGCCAGATCTGCTAAAACCACAGCAATTTACTAGAAGCGTAAAAGTCCCCTAAATAGAACATTGTAAATATTGGTATATTGGTATATTAATTACTCACCACTGAGCCGGGATTGGCTGAAACCATCAGAATAGTTGTTATCCATACCAAGACTAATTTTGTCAATACCATGGTCTGTTCTTTACCTGCAAACATACAGTAGCATCACAACTGGGTACAGTTCATGCAATCTAGCTGCTAGTCCAGCGAATGGGAGAAAGTCAGAATTAACATTCTTTGTAACAAGGCGTTGTCATAGGTCCCACAGAGCTCATTTGCTTCAGAGGGATGACTGTATGAGAATAATAGCCAAACTCCCCCTAAGTACAAGTTCATGAACAGAGCACAAAGGGAAGCTTTGTGCAGATGGGTCCTGTAGGAGCTTGCTGTCTTCCCGTATGCCTCAGGGTTTTTTTTGTGTGTGTGTGTGTGTGTGTGTGTGTGTGTGTGTGTGTGTTATCTGCTGTCAGCCACAAAGAAACTCGCAGCTAGCCCTATCTGCACAATGTAATCCAGTGTTCAGCAGAGAATCACCCAGTTTTCTTGCCCTGCCACATGAACACTCATGCCGATAGAGGACAAATGTTTGTTTCATCTTTGAGTTAAAGTAAACATGGGCCTGTTGCTGGACAGGAGAGTGGACCCTGTACTCCGCCCAGAAGCAGAATCATTGTCACATGCCAAGACTCACTTTTTACATGACCCCTCAAAGAAGGCAATATGTGCTGAGGCAGCACGATATAACATTTATTATCTTAATATTTTGTTATATTTGTCATTGCCTTTGCTTTGTAAGTCTGATATAGGCAAATAAATACAATGACAAATTACTTTAGATTGCTGTGAAGGACCTCTGTAATGTTCTAATGTATCAGGACATACATGAAGGTGAAATTGAACGTGCACAGTCATTGAGTTGTGAGGATTTTAAACTAGACATACTCCAGCCTGGAGTTGATGAACATACTGGCACATCAGATTGGATGTTTCTTGATGTTTCTATTAATATCTTTGTGATAACATTCAAACTGAATTGGTTGAGCCTGTACTTTCCACTCTATATTATCTTGAGCTCAGTCACATTTACAGTTATGAGCCTGTGAAGAAGGCCTGAGTCATCTGTCTCTCACTGCGTGATTTGTGTGTTTCTGTTTGAAACTGACCAATGGCCACTCAGGACTGACCCTTCTATATCTCACCATATGTGGGTTGTAGATTTGTGTGCCCATTTCCATGTTATGTAAAACTGACCAATGAAAATCATTAAGGACTGTCCCACATCAGAAGCCCTTCAGTCTTCTTTCAGTCCAAATATATGGGATGTTTACAATACATAGATTACAGCTGCAGCCCAGAAGTTAGTTAATTAGTCCATATGAGCAAAGGTCTGTATTCACAAGACATATGAAGAATTTCTATAGTGGCACTTCAGCTTCTCAGCTTTAGGATCATCTCTACACTAGGTCAAATGATGCTTCATTATGGAGAGCTGAGTTTGTTCTGAACACTTTCTTATAAAACATAGATATTATGTTTTATGCAGGTGGATTTAATGGCCTTAGACCCCAGAGGGTTACTGTTGTTGCTGTAAACTTCAACAATACTTACATGTTTATTCAGTTATTTTAAATGATGGAAATGTATTTTTTCCAGTAAATAGGCCAAAGTTTGAACATTTGCAGAAGTTATTAATAGCCAAGTTGGTGTACTATCCACAGTTAAAATTAAAGATGATTCAGAAGCAGCTCTTTTGAGTGAGCTTGTGTAGCAGCTCACTAGGACAGGATGCAGCATTAAGAACTTGAAAACTAATAAAGCTTAATCATACCTTATATGCTATTTAAATGAAAATAGATTTTTTAGCTTTTGTATGGGCCTATAGGGCTATGTAACAGCTATGTCACTTTTGTGTGGGCGACATACAAAATTTGTAACACTGGTTGAACGTAATGTAGAACTTGTAACCTGGTAAAGCTTTATTATGCCATATAGACTCAGGAAATAAACAACAAAAAATGCAACCATTCTAGCTTCTATGTTAACAGTTAGTTTTATTATGTTTCATGACTGCAATAAATGTTTTATGCATAGAGCCACACTTTGAAACAGTGCATTTTAACTGGTATGTGGTAAAATCCTATCTGAATAACATTGCAAGTAAATGAATAGCATGCATTTGAGGAACTTTTTGATCTTTTGAACACTGTCTTAGTAGCACAGCTGATTTTTAAAACTTTGAACTCTTCCTTATTTTCACAACCTTAACAAGGACTTCCTAAATACTTGTCTGTGTGTATGTTTTTGAAATCAACAGGTTATTGATCTGAGAATGATCTGAAATAAATTTGTTCAGCATGGCCCTTCCATTTTCTTCCTTTAATAAATATTTCAGTTTGGCTTTTTACCATAATTAGAATAACAGCTGATATATAACGGAAACACTTACCTTCACCAATAAAGCTGATATTAATCAGAAGACAGAGTTTTATATTTCTCATATAAGTTAAGTACACTCCTCACAATGTATGTGAAATAAATCTTAAAAGTGGTCTTTAATGCATTTTGGAGTTATTGTTTAGAGTAGCATTAACTGTACAACATCTATTACTGTAAATGATTGATTATTCATAAACAGAACTACTTGAATAAATGTATTAAGTATAAAAATTACAACTAAACTGACCATGATATAGCAAAAGAGATTTGCTGACACTTACCATTCACCTGATAGTGTAATCCAGAGCTCAGAGCTGTGCCTCTGCAGCACAGGGTGTTGAAAGACCTCTTACAGGAACTCAGCTACACGAAGAACCTTTGCTCAGTGTAATAAAAGTAAGAAATGTCTTCCTGGCTAAAGATTTACTGTAATATGTATGGCTAAACAGGGCATAAAATCTATATTGATATTCTTGACACAATTTTACACAATGTTATCCAAGCTGTGTCATGCATTTTAGAACTGCACAAATGTTTACATTGGATTTTCTTTATTTTATCCTGTTTTAACAGGAACAAGAAGTGTTAGTAAGTGAATTATTTATCAACTCTGTCAGAAAATATACCTGCTAATGAATTCTAACCTCTTAAAAGTACACACAATCTACAGGAGGCCATTTTATTCTTTATTCTTTGAGTCTGTGTTCTTGATCTGTTCATTACTTTTTATTTCTCTATTTGTTGATTCATTTGTTTATTATTATTGCCAGTACGAATACCAGTAAATAATGATAATAATTCACTTGGATTCATCCACAACCTCAAATCAGAAAATGTTATGGAAAATGCAAAAAAAAAAAAAAAACCTCCAATGTTCCATGAAGCAACATGAAATATCTTGGGTTCATACTGTCTGAACAAAAATCAAAGTAAATGTAAGAAAAACTGTTTTTGTTGGTATTTTCCATACTCTTCCAACTTTTTCTTTTTTGGGGTTGTATAATATTTATGATGATGAGAAAAATGCTGTGGAGCCTGTTCTGATTGATCTACAGTTGATGAGATTTTAGAGTTATACTATGAGTATGCTATGCAACTAACAATATCCATCCATCCAGTTTGTGTTGCTGTGTATAATGCGCATTGTCACATCTTGTTTTTAATATTTAGGAAGGAAGACATGATACACGCTGTGGAGGAGGAGATTGAGAGGGAGAAACAGGCTGCAGATGACATAGTGAAAAAGATGTCCCCAGAGAACCAAGCCAAGTATGCTGAGATGAAAGCTACTAATGAGGAGCTGTTACAGGTGTGTTGGTTTTGAATGAAAAAGAGGCTAAACTTCTAGTTCTAGTGAAGCTAAACACTTCACTTCATTTTAAAATGTAATATGTAATAGGGCAGCAGATGGCTGACTTGCCTGTTAAGCTTTCCTCTTCAACCAGAGTGAGCCTAACGTCTTTATCTTCTGTCTGCGCCCGATCCTGAGCTTGGGATTTTCCAATCCCGTGACAACTATATGATTTTATATGATAATATATAAAATAACATTATAAATATGTTTTATTTCACTTAGGTACGAAGTTAGTAAATGTACGTATCTTTTGAGTCAGCTTAGCGTCAGCCCTCAGGTTCATTCTCCTTTAAGTGTGTTCTGTGGTCTACGTAATGATTTAATTCATGACAAGGAGATAAATTGGATGGACTTCGGCTTTATTTCTTAACTGACACATCATTTGTAGAGCATTATTTGCGAATCTAATCCTATTAAATCTTATAAATCTAAACTATTCAAATAAAAAAGATAAACACCTATACTAACAGAATACCCATCTGAGCTGAGCAGACTGTGGGACAGAGTTTTACACTAGCATCCACTAGTGTTGGCCCAAAGCCTGTCATTGTAAATTATTTACGATGGGGGGTTTCTCAAGTTTATGGCACTTCGGTTTCTATTTGAGGTTAAAGGTTGTCACTGCTCTCCATCTTATTATGTGTTTGTCCAGGAACTGGATGTTCGTCAGGAGGAGCTAGACACTCTGATGACCAGGAAGGAGACTTTTGAGGCTGTGAGTGAAATCACATATGTTGTATACATAAACTTAGCTGGAGGCACTGATGACCCCATGATAAAGCCAGTAAGCAGAGAGCCTGGCTGTATATGAAAGAAACTTAATGAGCATGCTGGGATATCTGCACTGTTCCACCATATTCAGCCCATCACTTATGATTATCACCAGTGGGAGCAGATTTATGGTGATTTTATTGCAATTATGTGTTTTCCTTCCCCCCTCACATCATTTACAAAGGGCACAACTTCAGTTTTACAAGTTGACTTGTTATTCAAAAATGCTGACTTGTCGGCTAATCGTGAATAACAAAAACAAAGAAAATTGTATTTTTCAGTGAAAAGTATTCTGTAAGCTCTGTAAGAATTTCAGCCTTTTGTGCTTCTCAGTTTGGTAAGAAACAAGTGACTATTCCTTATTGAAAAGCCAGCAGTAAGAAAAAAAAAAACAATTACAGGTAGAAACAGAGGCACACGCCTGTAAAACATTCATGCAATCCCGTTAAATGTTTGACATAAAACATTAGTTTGAAGCTTTTAAAAACATGTAAACAAACCAAATTTTTTTTTCTTAGGTGCACCAGCACAAAAGTTAGATGCACCCAAATTTTCAACTGCATCGCATTTAACACCACAGTGTTACAGGTTCACTTTTAACTGCAATATTGACTTGTAAATGATTAACTATCTGGTCAACATAAATTTCTTTATTTGAAGCAAAATTCTACAAGAAAGGTAACTTACTGAAAAAGTGTTGGTGCTTAAAGTGCTTCACTGAGCATGGTCTTCCCACACTCTTTACAGTAAATGCAGTGCATTATATTATCAGCTTTACTGTATCTTAGCCAGTGAAACTGGTCAAGCCACAGTCTTATACACTTTCCCCCGTTTATTTTCAGTGGGTTCTGGCTCGGAGTCGATCGTATGTGGCTCATTATCTGATGTCGACTCCGGACCGCGGCTCGACATAACCTGGGAGGTCGATGGCTCAGTGTCAGAGCACTGGTTATGATTTTCGGACGGATCGGGCCTTAAATTCTTAACGAAAAAGTTGTCAATCGTTCTTTTCATCATCTCTCATCATCTGCGGCTTTCTTTTTCCCCAGACCTTGTAATACCCGTATATCTCTACCTGCATATCTCTCTCTCTCTCCAGCACTGTTCTGCTGTGGTCAGTTAATGATAATGATGATCTCAAAACTGCAATTCAGCGATAATCAATAAAAATATCTATAAATTCCTCTCAGTTCACAATTACTACACTAAATCCTAAAAATACACTTAAGTTTGTAGGTGTAACGTGTGGAAAAGTTAAAGGGGAATGAATACCTTTTCAAAGTACTGTTCATTTGTCTACTGTAGTAGAGAAAACTGGCAGATGACAACTCTAACTGTATACTGTACTCTGATTTACTCACGTTGGCTAAATGCAAGGCTACGTTTTGCAGAGTAATGTTGATGCTAAACAATTATGCCATTAATGGTTGTGCTGTAACTGGCATGCAAAACTAGCGTTACCACATTCTATCACACACCACACTTCGTAAAAATAAGCCTGCAAAATCGTCAGCTGGCGGTGTGCATACATACACTAGCAGGCTAGCTAACGCAGCCTCACGTCATATTACTGCTGTTATCACCGGCCAGGGTTGCCAGGTCCAACAAAAATATCCAGCCAGGCGCGAGCAAAGCCTTTTTTATTTTACGCTGTGCAATTTTTTTTCTTTAAGTGAACTTATTTAATCAGATATTTATTGCAAAGTAAAAGCAGTTAGAATTTCAAGCATTTTCAAGCACCTTCTCCAAAATTCCAGCACTTTCCAGGCCTGGAAAACAGAACGTTAAAATTCAAGCATTTTCCATGATTTCAAACCTGTCCTTATGTCGTTGTTCTCCTTGTTCTCGTAATTTTTAAAAGTATCCCAAAAAACGTCACACCACCACGCTTGAATTTACACCCACGACTGGATTTTCAAACAAGCCAAATTTGGCGTGAAAACTGCGAACGTGGCAACCCTGCTCACCTCGCTCAGACCACGGCCATCTGGGTCCCGCCCGTCACTATCTCTGATTGGTTTAGACCACGATATAGGTCTAATATGTGTCTGTTGTTGAATTACAGACTTTTCCCTTCGAACGGCTGGTCGCACCGGTGCGACCTCAGATTTTTTTTAGTCGCAACATTGAGAAATTAGGTCGCATGTGCAACCAAATTGGTCGCACTCTAGAGCCCTGAAGACTCCCAACTACTAACATGGCTAAGACCAAAGAGCTGTCTAAAGACACCAGAGACAAGATTGTAAACCTTCTCAAGGCTGAAAAGGGCTATATGGCAAATGCCAAGCACCTTGGTGAAAAAAGATCAACTGTTGGAGCAATTATTAGAAAATGGAAGAAGCTAAACATGACTGTCAGTCTCCCTCTGACTGGGGCTCCATGCAA
>BRDA01007188.1:0-26410 GCA_036984385.1 Crenuchus spilurus
TAGTAAATCATTAGTAAATCATTAGTAAAATATTAGTAAATCATTAGTAAATCGTTAGTAAATCATTACTAAATCATTAGTAAATCATTAGTAAATCATTAGTAAAATCGTTACTAAATCATTAGTAAATCATTAGTAAAATCATTAGTAAATCATTAGTAAATCATTACTAAATCATTAGTAAATCATTAGTAAAATCATTACTAAATCATTAATAAATCATTACTAAATCATTAGTAATCATTACTTAATTATTAGTAAATCATTTGTTAATTAAATTCTTATGAACTAGTGATTTTTTCAGTTATTACTCATTAGGTAATGAGCTATTAATGAAAGTTATTATAAAGTGTTGCACAAAAATGTCATGTATTTCATATTTGTTACAGACCGTCTTCATGTCGCCCCTGACTGCCCATAATGCCCATATCAGAAACCGCCACTGTCCACAGCCAATGGCCAGCCCTGTACACAGTGTCACAGAATAGACATAATGATGTTGGAACATTTTTTTCCTTCAGGCTATAGAGATCAAAATGTTCAGTTTTACAGATTTCCTGTTCTTTACTCTTTTGGTTGGAAAAGCAACAGCATGGCAGAATCATCTGCTCTTGACTTTCCACTGAATGGCGAAGTTGGAAAGTGCACAAGCATGATTCATATTTCAAAGCAAAGGCTGTCAGTGGCACTTGTGTGTAGACATCATGCTGTTCCAGATCAGTCCCAGGAAAACAGAAACAAAACAAGTCTCAGACTCGAAGCCACTCAGATGTTAACATATTTTGTCCCTTCTTCTGATTCCTCTGAGCCAGTCACTGTGGGAGTGAACCCTTTTTACCACTCACCATGGAAACTCGCTCAGTCTTGGGTTGTTTCCAACTCATGTGGTGTGAGTTTCATTCACAGAAATAGTGTGGAAGGCCCTTCTGGATAAAGCCAGCTGACAATCCTTCATGCCTGCTGTGAAACTTCAGGGTGCAAATGCAGAGAACTTTATAATGATTATTCTAGTGGCAAAATTTTTTGCAGGAGCTGATTTACTTTGGCAGACCTTCATGCCCATTATGTGCCATTACCATAATCAAAACCTTTGGAGTGTTTTGAACATTACAAAGATTATATTTGTATGACATGCCCACATGGAGAAAGGCCAAACATGTCTGTGCATTTAAAACCTTGGGGTTTGGGGCTATTTTGATTTTGTAATACTATATATTTTGTCTTTGTATAACATGTTTAACATACCAATGTTTGGCATGTTTTTCAGCACAACAACACCTATATGAGCAGGCAATTATTTCTGATTGAAATTATTAACAGAGACAACAGGTGGTTACTGTCAACAGGCAGATTGTTTTGGTGAAGAGAGAGCTGAGCCAGAAGGCAAGGCTCTCTGTTTACCATTCGGTTTACGTTCCAACCCTCACCTATGGTCATGAGCTTTGGGTACTGACAGAAAGAATGAGATCATGGATACAATGAAAATGAGCTTTCTTCGTTGGGTGTCTGAGCTGAGGGGGAGGAGTTTGGACATCCGGGAAAGCTGCTGCCCTTCCATGTTGAGAGGAGCCAGTTGAGTTGGTTCGGGCACCTGGTTAGGATGCCTCCTGGACGCCTCCCTAGTGAAGTGTTCCAGGCATGTCCAACTGGGAGGAGACTCTGTGGGAAGACCCAGGACAGGCTCAGGACATGAGATCTTTCAGCTGGCTTTGGAATCCTCCCATAAGTGCTAGAAGATGTGGTTGGTGAGAGGGATGTCTGGTCTACTTTGCTTGGGTTGCTACCCTCACGCCCCAGATGTGGATAAGTGCAGGATGGATGGAAGGATGGATGGATGTATACAACCATTTATAACAAATAGCAAATGTGCCCATTTGGTGGCAGAGTTAGCCAGTTCTGCTGCATTTGTAACAGCAAAGTTACCATTTTGTAGCTACATGTTTTTTCTAATGTTCACCCTCACACTTTCTTCTCACATTGATTGAGTAATTATTTACATCCTTTAGAACAATCCAAGTACACTCATCTCATATTGGCAGTAGTTAATGAGCAGTCCTGTCAGCAAAGCAATGACATCATTATCCACAAGACTTTACTAAAACTTCCCAAGAAGCTGACATGAAATAAAACTAAAGGCCCCACATTGCCAAATATACCCGTCCCAATATTGTTGCCATGGAGACTCCCATTCCTCAATTTCTTTTAATTAAAGTAGCGGCGCTGCCAAAGGCCACTCAGTGTAAGACTAAGTGTGCAGCATCCCTGTCAAGTTATGTTTGCTTTGAGTCAAAGTGCGGTATCTCTTGCTCTTTTGCTGTCTGCCTTGGTGGCTTCTGTGGCTCTTCAAAGCAACAAAGTATGAAGAACACATTGTTCCTGGAGTTCAAAGAGTTCTGTTGTGGTTTCCTCAAGCACTGGTCTGTTGGTTAAAGGAATGACAAAATAGCAATGGTAAAATGGAGCTGCAATATGGCTAACAAACATTTGACTAACAACTAACAACTCAAAAGTCTAAATAGGCTAACAACTCAATAGTCACTTAAATATTTTGACAGAACATCCTTCAGCCTTCTCAAACTGCACCCAGATCTTACCTAAAGACTCACAGAGTTGTGAATATGGTTTAGCACCCAGTATAACTGACTGTGGAGTATAAAAAATTAAGCAGCAGTCAGGAAATATGAAATTGTTTTATGAAATGTGATGTTTTTTCTTTCCAAACAAAGACCTGAATTTTACAGACTGTGGTCTTCTCTGTGGTTCTTTATTTCTGTGAAAGCTGGATAATAAAAAAAGGCAGGACAGGAAGAATATTGATGCCTTTGAACTTTGGTGATGGAGAAGACTTTTGAGAGAACCTTGGACAGCAAAGCAAATAAATAAATGGATCTTCAACCAAACTAAACCTCACCTTTCAGAGATTGGTCCAGATAATCAAACTAAAGCTCTCTTATGTTGGAGTCATTATGAGAAGAACCAGTTTACGTAAGAAAGCAGTTATGCTGGACCAGCTGAAGGTAAAAGAGGAAGAGAGCAGCCAGCAACAAGATTGATTGGATGGATACAATCAGATTAATCATGAATGAGCCATTGATGAACATGAAGACACAAAACAAAACACTATCCATATACATACTGTACATACATACACATTACACTTATATAGCGCCTTTCTAGACACCCAAGGATGCTTTACAATCAACATACTTCATACACACACTCCGGTGAGAAGTGGCAGCCAGTCACGCACATCGTACTCTCAACCGGAAGCGACCGTCCACCTGGAGGACTGTATCGATCACTAGGGAGATCACCCAGGACAGATTGCCAACCATGTCTGGGCATATATACACTCATACACAGACATACACATTCATACACACACCAGGGTCATTTTTAGAGTATCCAATCCACCTGACCTCCATGTTTTTGGACTGTAGGAGGAAACCAGGGTACCCAGAGGAATCCCATGCAGACACGGGGAGAACATGGAAACTCTGCTCAGATGGGGACTCGAACCCAAGACCTCAGTGCTAACCATTAAGCCACCGTGCCGCCCAGATACGGTTGCCATATTGCATTGATATTGCATACTCTGTGATACCATAATCAAGATTATGACTAGAACATAATGACTAGGCTATTTTTGGTGACTATTGAGCATTAGTGTTTGTTAGACATGTTAGCCTCACAGCTCCAGTCCATGTGATTTGTGGGTAAAACATTACTTTAAGGTCAAATATGAGGTAAAGCCTAATGTAGATTTAGTGTAGTAATGTTCATTTTACAGTGACTGGCCACTATATTACTTTGTATCTACACTTATTGTCAATTTTATCAGCTCCACTGACCATAAAGTTTGTTCTGTAAACACAGCCTGTAGTTCATCTGTTTCTCTGTATACTTTGCTAGCCTCTTTTCATCCTGTTCTTCATTGGTCAGGACCCCCATAGAGCAGATATTATTTGGGTGGTGGATTATTCTCAGCACTGCAGTGACAGTGACATGGTGCTGGTGTGTAAATGTGTGTTGTGCTGGTACAAGTGGATCAGAATTGTTGTCTGTGTGATAGTATGCTAATGGGTAGTCTCTATTGTATTTCAGAAAAGCACCTCTTCAGAGACTGGCATCGGAGATTAGCTAGGAACAATAATCTGTCAGATCTAATTCAATGCACATGCAAATTCTTCCTCATTAATGCAGGGAGAGCAGAACGGAAACATTTGACCTCTCTGCATAAAAATAAGCCCAGAATCCTCTAGCATGACGCTAATTCAGACTGGGGTGTCCCGGTTTTTGTCCTGGTAATTAAGACACTAACAAAGAGGCTAATTGGAGCAATCCAGATTAATTAAATCACTCCCAAGTGAAGCTGGTCTCAAATTGGACTTTCATCGAAAGATGGGTGAAAGATGCTCCTTCATCAGGCATTCTTAGACTTACTGACGTGTTCTGCTTTTAATAGAAAATCTAATGCTCTATTGAATAGAATTGCTTCATGTTATATTTTTAGGGTTAATGATGATTGTTGATAACAAGCACAGTCCAGAAGATGTGGCAGATGCCTCCAAGATGAAAAAGCCATAAATGTGGAGGCATCTGACTATAAAAATCCTCCCAAACAAACTTCAACATGGAATTACTAGAAAAGAGAAAGTTTCTGAAAGTAGCAATCGCAATGAAGAATAACTGCTCATACTTAATGAGCAATAATTTCTCTGTGAAACTGAGAGCATCATCGTGTTAATGAGGGCATCGGGGGGCTTCTCATAATGAGCCATGGCTCTCCATAATCAATGATAATGGTGCTTCTGAACATCTTCAGATGTTTTAAGGGTACTCAACATACTCTATATGGAAAAAACATATTGGGACACCTCCTCATTCATTCTTTCTTCTGAAATCAAAGATAAAAAGAGTTTCTCCTGCTTGTGTTACCCAGTTTCTACTAGATTTTGGAGCACTGCTGTGAGGATTTGACTGCTAGTGACAGTTAGTGAGGTCAGGATGTTGGATGATCAGCACCATGACTTTTCCCCATCTCCCCAATTCATAGCAAAAGTATTGGATGGGGAACCATCATTCCAGAGATTACAGTTCCACTGCTCCACAACGCAATGCTGGGGGGCTTTATACCTCCCACACCTGGCATTAAGCATGGTGCCAACAGGTTCATATTTAACTGCTCCAGACACTTGTACATACATTCATTAGATGGGGTATCCACAAATATTTGGACATAAAGTGTATTTAAAGGCATGGAAAAGTTGGGGTCCAGCCTGGTGTGAACCTCAGCACTCTGGAAACATGAAGTAATTAATTCATGTTTGAGAGAATCTCTGAAAGTGGTTTAATTTTTAATAGTGGCACTCTGAGCAGCATGGGCAAAGTGTGCATTACTTTCCATGAATAATTGAAGTATCATGTTCTGCTCAGTGACTGGCGGAGAGGAGCGTGTAAAGCGATACGTGCACAATTTTGAGCCACTACAAAGGTCCTTCAGCCAGAGAAAGGCCTCATATATACCTCATTGATAGCTTATATTCAATGTCATATCAAAACCTTATAACCTTGTGGATGTGACAAATGGTGTCTATTTGAAAATGCTAGCTTCTCCTTTCATTACAGTACATGTGAACATATAATAATAATAATAATAATAATAATAATAATAATAATAATAATAATAATGCGTTTTCTTATTTCATCATATTATTATGATGACAAGACCAATATAAATGGTGCAGAATTACTTGTAGTAAAATCCTAAACATTTTACAGTAATTATCTAAAAGTATTCTTCCCTGCTTAATAATAAACGTCTGATTTTGTGTGCTGTATTATACTGTATTGCATAGTGCATTGAAGCTTGTGAGTACAGTAAGGTCGAGTTTAAGTGAGTGTACTTGTAGCTTTAATTTTGATAGTATTTATGTCCAAATTGGGTGTTCTTGGAATATTATCATATATTGTCACTGTCCTATGAAAACCATGCATCTCAGTTTTTGCAATTTTTTTATTGGTTTTCTATGTCATTTCAACAAGCAAATACATTTTCTGCTGTATAAATGTTTCATGATTTAGTGACCAAAGGAAATGCTCAACATTTCATTGGAATAAACTATGTTTACATTAATTTGAGACTCCTTTAGTCTTCTCCTGTAAAGTTACCATTTTTGGAGAGCCAATGACAGTGATGATATAAGGCTTCTCCTCATTTCCACAATCATACATCAATGACACATTGTGAAAAATTACATTTTTGTTCATAATTTAATTCAGAAAGGTCACATAGTTTATATTCATCACATGTAAAGTGACAAATTTCAAGCCTTTTTTTAGTTTTAATGTTGATCAGTAGGATGTATACTGTAGCTCATAAATTGGTTGGTCAGTCAAGCAGAGTATAATATCATGGTCAGCAAACCATTTGTTAGTAGTGTTGGCATTGTGTGCAGGTAATAAGTCCTGCTGGAAAAGCAAATCAGCATCTCCATAAAGCCTGTCAGCAGATGGAAGCATAAAGTGCTCTGTGGACCAGTAGACAAATATTGGATTCTGTGTTTCTCTTGCATTGTTCCTCCAGACTCTAGGAGCTTGATTTCCAAATGATCATAAATATTAAATCTAGGAACCACTGAATGAGTGAAACACGTCAACTCACATTTGATAAACTTTAGAAATAAAAGCACATACAATTTCTCAAAATAATATTTTACAATAATTATTATATATATATATATATATATATAAATTATATAATATTATAAATATAAATATTTTTATATTTATTTAAATAATGTAATATTGTATATATTTTATTATATATAAAATAATAAAAAAGAAATAATCAGTGTGTAGCCAACACATCTGTTTATTCAGTTCGGAGCTCAAAAGTCTTGCCTTGAAATGTTTTTGTGTTTTTTTTTTTACAATATATCAGCACATCTGTAAATAAATTTTGGGAAAGTCTAAGTTTCGAGCAGATTTAATCAAAATATAGATTTATGACACTTTTACTGTTTTCACACTGTTGTTGCTGAGTTTGTGCTGAACAAAAGCCTGTGTAACACTTTGGAAAAATCATTTTAGTTGGGTGTAATTTGCAATTGTACCCTTAGAGATACACAGTATTTAAAATGTTTTAATAGTAATTTACTCAAACTCGCAATAAAATATTGTAATAATTTGAGATTTTGGGTTTCTGATTTTCATGAGCTGTAAGCCAAACTGTAAACTGATTTAAAAGGCTTGAAATTTGTCACTTTACCTATTATAAATATAAAACACAGAATTTACACCCTTTTTTTAATGAAATTTTGTACAAAACTTTTTCCTCATTATTCTATTTTTTTTAATGTATGACTACAGTTGCTCAAAATTAACTGGACAATGACTATCCATCTACTCAATGGCCTGGTTTATCATTGTCTCAAAAACAATAGCCATGTCCAAATAGTTATGGATGTAATTATAATTACACTTCAGTGTAAAACAGTCCTGCTATATCTTTGGTATAACATATATGATCTGGTCACAGTACTAGAGGTCTTGACATGCAATTTGTAAAAGACAGGGTATTCAATTTTTCTAGAAGGTTCTGTGTGCCTGTGATCATGTGTTTTATCATTTGGTCAATACTCTACTAATGTTCAAACACCAGTACATACAGTGTATATCAGACCCAGAGCAAAGAATTATTAGATTTCATGATACCATGAAAGGTTACAAAATAAAAATGCCTTTTTTAATGGTGAATCATAGTCAATACAGTGCACGAACTCTGCTCTGACTTAACTGTATTCCTCTCTCCTCAAAGTCCTTGCCAAGCAGCATATGTTCTGGTGCCAGTCCACCAAGCATAATTACTTTATCTTCACTTTCTGTGACTCTCCTAATGTGATTTTTGTGGAGTGTGTGTGTGTGGGAGTAAATTGGGCTGAGGGTAAATGGAATTGATGGATGTGTGTGTCTATGTGTGAGAGAAATGAAAGGATTGTAAACAAACCACCACACCAGAACAATTTTAATCACACTCATCAAGTGCTATTGTCATAAAAGTCAACTTTTAATTGCACATTGTTTTGGGCCTTTGACAAACACTTCACATACTTGGAGTAAATTGTTCCTGTGCATCTGCATACTAATGGGGGTAAAACGAGCCATACAAATCGCCCAGGAGAACAGATTTTAAACACATTCTGCAGCACTTTTTAAATATACCATTGTTTAATGAAGTTGTTCTCCTATTTGAGATTTCAAAGAAGCTCCACTGTTTAAAGCCTGAATATCAGGTAATTATTTCAGGAAATGTGTGTGCTTTTCCTTAACAAGTTTCCGCAGTTCACTGTCATTATAAAATTTGGGTTTAATTCCAATCTCATCCTTTGATTAGATTCAATAACATTAGCAGTATAATTTTCAGTCAGACTGGAACCACAAACAAGCATACAAAGATGACTGAATCAAGTCATTTATAAACAGTTGTTAAATGAAGGTTAAAAAATACTAAAATAAATAAATAAATAAATATATATACAGGGGTTAGACAATGAAACTGAAACACCTGGTTTTAGACCACAATAATTTATTAGTATGGTGTAGGGCCTCCTTTTGCGGCCAATACAGCGTCAATTCATTTTGGGAATGACATATACAAGTCCTGCACAGTGATCAGAGGGATTTTAAGCCATTCTTCTTGCAGGATAGTGGCCAGGTCACTACGTGATGCTGGTGGAGGAAACCGTTTCCTGACTCGCTCCGCCAAAACACCCCAAAGTGGCTCAATAATATTTAGACACAAAGACTTGCTGTCTTGGTCACAGATGCGCCAGCAAGACGTGCACCAACAATTTGTCCTCTTTTGAACTCTGGTATGTCACCATAATGTTGTGTGTATTGCAGTATTTTGAGCAAAACTGTGCTCTTACACGGTAAATATGCCAGTGTTAACTCAACACTATTAGAGTTAAATTAACACCGAGGGTGTCAAAGTGCAACACTCTCAGTGTTAATTTAACTCTAATAGTGTTGATTTAACACTGGCAGATTTACTGTGTACCCTGCTAATTGAACCTTCACACTCTGCTCTTACTGGTGCAATGTGACATTAATGAAGATTGGCCACCAGACTGGTCCAATTTAGCCATGAAACCTCCCACACTAACATGACAGCTGTTTCAGTTTCATTGTCCAACCCCTGTATATACACACACAGTCATATCAGGATATTATGACAACTCAGGGTTTGTTATGCATATAAATAATTGAGCACACCAGTCAGTTGTAGCAAAACAGTCAACTTGGGCAAAGGATGTGATTTGACTGATGTCCAAAAGCACATGATAACATGGTACTATGTGAAGCATCTCATAAATCACTAACATTGTGTGATGTTCCAGAGCTGCTGTAGCGAAGGTGTGCCAAGAATGGACTTCTCATACACTGAGTGACTCACAGTGGTGCTTCGTGGGCCATTAATGCCAGAGGGAAACAGTGACTCAAGCAAATGGTACAGAATCAAAATGCCTCCAGATACCTACTGTCACCTAATACTAGCCATGCCACAAAGTCTTGATAGTGTCATCTGAGCCAAGGGTGGTTATTCCCACTATTATGTAGTTGGTCATAATATTCCAATTTTACTGTGTATATCACATTAACCTTTTAATTCTATTGCAAATCTAACAAAGTAAACCTTGAGCACCAAACATTTTTATTTTTGGAGAAATAAAATGAGATATAAATCTATCCCAAATTCATCCCTGCACATCAATATAACAATGTAGCAGAAGCTAGCATCTTAGAATATCTCCAATGAATCTTGAACTAAATGCTGAATAGATGACAGGCTCAACAACTCTTTATTATTCAGTGAATATTGTTTGAAGACTATTATTTATAGATTATTGTCTAATAGACAGTTTCTCATTTTAAATGTATTCAGAGAACTGTGTCATTATAATGGCAGATGTCATTATATAATGAATTATGAACCCACTAGAGGGGGTGTAATTCATATGAAATTTGTGAATATTTTGATTAATTCATAAAGGATTCATTGTGTTAGAGAAAATGTGGACCTGTGCTGATGACTGAGGGAAATCTGAGCAAAAGAAATATGATTCTTAAAGAAGTATAATTTTTAAATTCATTTTGTGAGTAATGAATATAATTTAACATAACTATTACATTCCATTGACAGATTTAATTTCCTTTTGTACAGAATAAGTTAACCCTCTGGAGTCAGCGCTCATGCCAGTGGCATATGAACAAAATTGGCTTGAATCCTAGAAACAAAACAAAACATACATGACCCCGCCAGGGAAATTTAAGTTTTGTTTTTGATCAAAATATGTACTCCAATAGATATCTGAGACTGTTATCTTTCATTTACAGCAATAATATTGAGTGGCTATTTTGTTGCTAATGTGAGTGACACGATATTGACACGATATCTCAATAAGTTGCCCAGTGACTTTGGCCTGGTTTTCCCTGGCGAGGTCACAATTATGCCAAAAACCATAAATGGTCTACTTTTCAAATATATATGGCTTGAATCAAACTATATTTTTAGATATTTGTGACAGGAGCTTAAATAAGCAGAGACATGGTTTTCAGAGCGAGTTAGACAGCTGCACATTTTTTCCTGTCAAATGATGCAATCTCTCATTCATATGATAATGACATGGGAATTCCAGACATACAATTGGTGGTTTATTGGATGTGGAATGTGAATCTGGACAAAGCTGTCACCTGAGGTGAATCTGAACAAAAGACTTTGCATATTAGTGTTCACACATATCTCTTAAATATTAAATTGAGGAACCACTGAAAGAGTAAAACACATATTAACTCACATTTGTTAAGCTTTAGAAATAAAACTATATAGAATTTTTAAAAACTGTAATTCGCCACTTTCACAATTCCCAGAATGCACTTGCTGTCTTGGTCACAGAAGCGCCAGCAAGACGTGCACCAACAATTTGTCCTCTTTTGATCTCTGGTGTCACCCATAATGTTGTGTGCATTGCAACATTTGCGCGGTGCATTCTGGGAATTGTTGAAAGTGGCGAATAACCAGTGTGAAGCAGACACCTCTGTTTATTCAGTTCAAAGCTCAAAAGTCTTGGACAGAAATGTTTAGAGTGTTTATTCACATTATCAGCACATCTGAAAACAGGTTTTTGGAAATATTAGAGCAGATTTAATCAAAAATATAGATTAATGACACTCTTACTGTTTTGACACTGTTGTTGCTGAGTTTGTGCTGAACAAAAGCCTGTGTAACACTTTAGTGAAAAATAATGTTAGCTGCATGTAATTTGTAAAAAAATTCAGAACATGTCAGACTACATCAGAGTGTCCGAGGGTTAAATCAAAACTAGTAGGATTGTACTAATATTAGAATGTCAAAATGCATTTGTATACAATTCATTTTCAGTAAAATAGCATGAGTCTATGAGGTTGGTCTCTTGCTCAATTGGTTTTTGGGCAATCATTTATTACTACACTTTCCTCTCCACATAAGACTTTAGCGTAGGTCCCTACAGATTTGCAACATTTCCTCTACATAGTGGCCCACTATGCTTGGCTTTGAGGCTTTTCCTAATGTTTATTTTAACTGTAGAGGTTGTGGTCTAAGCTATTCTGAATATTAAATGCATAAAATATAGAACATAAAAATGTCTTTTCTGCCATGACATTATTATGTTCTAACAAAGGTCACTTTCCTGACTACAAGGTTAAATGAAATAAATCAATTTTATTTCCCCTTCAGGATATTGCCCCCTCCAAAAGCAATTTACGCTATCAATTTTCTTCATCCACCACCAAAACGACATTTGCATATCTTGTGATTAAAATCAGAATCTCACTTCTAAAATGAAGAGAGCAATTTTTTTGTAATATTCTGAGAATAAATAGGAATGATTTAGGGAGCTGTTCAGATTTATGATTGTCTCTGTGGAAAAGAATATTTACTATTAAATTTATTGCATATATTTCTTGTTCCTATGATTCCTTTAGGACCATCTCTAGAGTTATTTAATGGTATGTATATGTCAGGTTTGTGGACACCCCTGCTCATGAATGCATTCAGGAATGCACTCATTGTTGATACAGATCTGCAAATGCATACACACAGCTTGTCTAGTCCCTGTAGAGAAGTACTGCCAATAGAATAAGACTCTGTGGAGCAGATTAACATGAACCTAATGGCACTATGCCTAATGCCAGGTTTGGGCTAGAGAGGTTTAAAACCAACCACCATTGAGCTGTGGGGCAGTGGAACTGTGTTTTGTAGAATGATGGTGCTCCATCCAATACTTTTCAGATGAGTTGGGTATCAGTTGTGGTGGTGATCATACAACATTCCAACCACTAATGTGATCAAATCCCCACAGCAATACTCCAGTAAAGATGTAGACAGTATAGACAGTTAAAGCAGGAAAAACTTTTGATTGAAACAAACAGATCTCCCAATATCTTTGTCCATATAATGCATGTTGTCTAATTTCCATTTTCAATTTGTTTTCTTTGAATAAGACATGAAGAGCCTGGAGTTTTGGTATTTGGTGTTTGGTCTTTACAGATGTGGGCCATTCAGGTTTTGATGTATTTGCATTCTGAAATATCCTGGAAGACTACTTTGACTTTAAGTCTAAAGGAATAGTCTGGCCAAAAAATGCCCAATTTCCCTTATCCCAGATGTAGCTGATATAGATTTAGATTTAGATTTAGTCATCCAAGACAATGTAACGAATGGAGGAGAGGTATAGGCTAACAGTCCCCAAAGAGAGATGCAAACGATAGATAGGAATTAGCAGATAACCACGCAGGAGACATCCAGTGCTGGTTGTGGACACCATTTATTAGGGCAAGGGCCCACACTCCACTCATCACAATCCAGGATAGCAGCAGCAGATAGAACATACAGCCTACAACCTAGATCTATCCACACTGCACACAAACTTGTATATATTGTTACTTAACTCTCTCTTTCTATAAGGATGCATGTGTCCAACCCAAGGAATTGTATTCTTTAGTTTAAAACTGGAGCTGCAAGGCAAAAACTAGAGCTCAAAATGTATTCAAATACCACCAAAACTTAATTAACTTAATTATTATTGCATATGGTAATGTGGTTTAGCACGCAACAGTTACCACTTTAAAAGCAATAAGCAATATTTGGAGTGACAGCTTGGCTGACTGACTACCTCTTTAGGATAAATTGAAAAAGTCTAAATTTGTGTAAATATTGATGTTAAACTGTGTAAAACATTTCCACAAAAAATGCCTTTAACACCTTCAAAACCTCTGTTTACTAAAAAATTCAGTACTCTTTCTGTTAACACTTATTATCAGTCACTCATAAAATCTACAGTATAAATATACTAAGCAGCTCCTTACACTTGACACTTTAAGAAAACTCTACACGATCCTCTAAGTGTATACATAATATATTGGACAGTAACAGCAAAACACATACTGCGCCTGTTCCAGGCATAAAAACAACACTCACTTGGATAGAATTGATGTATTTTTATTTACAGACTCACTCTGTATTTAAGTCATGCAAGAACCCGTTGGATGCTCCGTTAGTTAAACCATCCTTTGATCAAATATTTATTAGTGGATAGGGGTGTGGTGTAATATCTGTATAAGAGACTCATGCTACAGTAGCATGGAATAGAGAGCACTAACTGAGCTCTGAGAAGAAGACTGTAAGGGATAGGATTTGGGGTTTGGGACAGCACTGTCTTTTCATTAGGAAATCAAGCTCATCAGCTAATTCATTTTAAGTTAATTCACAGGGCCTGTATTACAGGCCTGTAATGTTTCCAAATACGCCAATAACCCATTCAGCCTCAGCAACAGGGCAGATGGCACTGAACAAAAATGGTCAAGAATAACATCACTGCTTTGTGTTACTTGGGTCTTGGATAAAGTGCCCATTATATCAGCTCCACTGATGATATAGGTGCACTTTCTAAAGACTACTGAATGAATTGCAGACTGTAGTCCATCTGTTTCTCTGTATACTTCCTCCTTTCACCCTGTTCTTGAATAATCAGGACCCCCACAGGACCACCATACAGCAGGTAGCAGCACTGTAGTGACACTGACGTGGTGGTGGTGTGCTAGTATGTGTTATACTGGTACTGGTGTTGAACTTCTCCACGATCCACCACCCAAGTCATATCTGATCAGCTGGTTCTGAACACTGTAGAACATTGTGAAAGAAGGCTAACACAGTATACACACAAACAGGTGGACTACAGTCTGTAATTGCAGAAATTCAATGGTCACTGGAGCTGATAAAATGTACTGAGTGCAGAAGCAAGGAGGTGGTTATAATATTATGGCTGCGAATTTCCAGCAAGCTATCACAGCCATGCAGCAGCATTTGAAAAAGGAAACACTTCTGAAACAGGCCTTTTGGGATATGTCCTCTTAGCTTATTTTTTCGCTTACATTTTCGCTTTGAGCTGGAGAAAGCTCTCGCTATGTTCAAGCTCAAAGACTTCTAGGGTGCTTCAGCTTCCACTGTTGGATTGTGATTTACTGAATGTTGCGTTTGAAGCTGTAGCTTTTACTGCGTGAATGAGTCCCTCCTGAGCAGGAATGTCCATTGCAGGTATGTTTGGGTTTGCCTATTGATTATTCCTGCTGCAATCTCTGAAGACCACACACTGCTACCTGAGTTCTGGTATATTTACATATCAAATGAAACTGAACACCAGGGTACTGAACCACCGGCTGTTTTATTGGACTTTTATGCACCATTGATTGCTGTTCCTGTAACATCTGAAGATGCTGCAGCATTGAAGGAGGCTGTTCATTCTGGAAAACTACTTGCATATCAAGTGACTTATAGATAGTGAACTGCAGGGCATTGTATTGGATTTTGCTCCACTTGATAGTGCACTAGATTCTGCGCTGCTGGCTTTGGCTGAGGCAGTAGAGTAAAGCATCATGTCCATGTTAATGGTCTCAGTTTGGGAAGTTCTCAGTCACACAGCATAACTCTGACCCCTGCCAGGTGTCCTTTCTTTTAATGAAAAGATCCAGCAGACATTGCAACAAAGGAAGCCACATTAACGATAAGACGCCATTACAGGGAGCACAGGAACTGAAATGAATGAACACACTTCCATCTTTTGATTTTAAGTATTGGTTCATTCATTTAATTAACACTTAATGCTCTTAATTAACTTAATCCTTCTTCAGGCCTAGCTTGTCATTTTTTCTGATAATACACACACTGTTCTCCTAATTAGGGGACCAAGTTGAATAGCCATGACCACAAAAGGACAAATCTAAAATCAAAGGAAAGTGGTAAACAACGTAAGTAGCTGGTCGAATGAACAGAGGAGTGATTTTTAAATAAAGCCTGAACTGTGGTCTGTCTGCTTGTCTGTAAATGTTTGACCTCCTTTGATCCTGTTCTCCTCACAGGACAAGAGCATCCTCAGCACTGCAGTGACGTGGTCGTGGTCTGTTAGTGTGTGTTGCACTGCTACAAGTGGGTCAGACACAGCAGAGATATCTCCAAAAAGCTTGTCAGCAGATGGAAGCATGAAGTGCTCTAAAATGTCCTATTATATGGCTGCGCTGACTTTGGACTTGAGGTCTAGTGTGAAGTTTCCACAATCAGTGATGGTTCTGCTGGTGTTGGTCCACTGTGTTATATCAAATCCAAAGTTAGTGCGGTCAGTGACCATTTTTAAATAAATTATGAACACAAATTAACAGGGTGCTGTAATTTTTGGAGATGCACTAGTAAGTAATAACACCATCTGTATACTCATAGAACACATTAATAATTTAGGACAATTCGCCCGCACAGTGAGACAATGTAACTTCCATGTAAAACATACTCTGTGTGATATGTATATAGACATTATGATGGTGAGAAGGATGGACCAGCCCTTCATCTGGGTTGAGAGCCCCACCTCTAACAACACCTGGGGCTGAGTCAAGGTGATGCTTCAGAAGCGGACTAAAAAGTGCTCCCAGTAATCAAAAATAGACCAGAACTGGCCAATGTACAAGCTAGGCATTATTCCAGAATTAACAACTGTGTGTGGGCTGCAAGTTACAGGACTAAAAGCCTTTATGGACTGAGCTTATGGACTCTAAATGGACTCTAAAAGACATTTGTAAGTTAAGGGAAAATGACTTAAAATTGAGTAATAGAGCCTATTCACAGACGTTTATTTTTATTTATATGGTGCTTAGTGACATTGATGCTTCTGCACAAGTAAAAACATGTATATACTTAAGCAATGATGCTCTATACACAGTATAAAACTAAATATCACTACAGTGATGCAACTTTTCTGCAGACTGCAGTAAAAGCGGGATACCAATATTTTGACAGTATTTCTTGAATTTCAACTCCAAATACCTGCAAAGCCATATAAGAATGCCAGGCTGTTTGAATGCTCAGTTCTCTCTCTGGTCCTTCGAGTGCGACCAACGGAGTAGCACAACAGCTAGAGATGGAAAAATGAAAAAAGAAAACAAAGCTAAATTAGTAATGACAGTGGAGCCCACCAGCAGGAGGAGAGCGCCGCTGCAATATTGATGAGAGCTGTACAAGAGCAGTCAGAATTTAGGCTTGTCTATGCAGGGGCTCAGAGGCATAAGGAACAGCTCATTATCTGACATAATGTGTTCCATTTCCTGCCTTCAAAGCTAAGATTAAGGTTTTAGTTTTTTTTGCTATAGACAAAGGATTTGAATGTCTCAGTGCATCTTACCAAAAGTTAAAGTTAACTGAACTAGAAAAGGCCAATGTGGGCTAGTAAACACTGTTAGTTTTACTGTAAGTTTCTGAATATATTGTATATTCTAGGCTAAACCACCCTAATTTATAACATTGAGTGTATATGCCATGAGTTCATCAGGTAAGCTCTAAGAAACTGCAAGCAGCGAATCAATAACAGTATCCACACAATCCTTGAACTAAAAAATCTGTATGTGATATGAATTCACTCTCTTACTGCATACAGCATTGGTAGATACGCAGTAACCCGCAGTGCGTACCGTGAATTTTTAGTAATTTTTTTTTGTTGAGGGAATATATATATATTTCTGGTGCTGCCAGTGAAAAATGGGATGATTCATAATCTAATGCAATTACTTATGCAATTGTTATGCAAATTACACACTCATTCTCTAAAGTTCATTTTAAGAACCCGTTTCTCTGTCACCAGGGAGTCTCATTTTAATTCCTCAGATCTCTCTGTACTGTACACATTCATTATGTTTTTTTGCTTCTTTTTTGCTTTAGATTATTTATTTTAAAATATTCTAGTAATACTTTAAGTATTGCATATTTGACTATACAGTAGTTTTAGTAACTTTACAGACCCTAATATTACATATTCTATTCAAGTATGTATTTATACAGCACTTTTTACAACTGATGTCACAAAGCAGCTTTACAGGGTTAATAATAACAAAACACCAAATCCCCAGTGAGCAAACCAATGGTGGCAGTGGCAAGGAAAAACTTCCTTAGAGCTGGAGGAAGAAACCTTGGGAGGTACCAGACTCACATGGAGGACCCATCCTCCTCTGGTCAACTAATTATAAATTATAAATTAAAATATAAATTATAAATAATTATAAATCACACAATCTTGTGATGCTCTTGTAGTGTTCATGTACTGATATGGTGACAGCAGTGAAACAGGAATGATGATAATAAAGGTAGCAGCCAGTAAAGTCCATATAAACTTGAATGTGTTCAATAGTGTAGGGCATCTGGCGCAGATCACAGTAGTTGGTTGTTGGTGGACAGCTGGTCTAAGGTGGCATCATGCAAAGACTCAATCTTCCATCAGTGTTGGCCCAGACTCACTTGGAAAAAGACTGTAGTTCTGTTTGGGTTTGTAGAGTACAAGGATTATGAGACATATCAGAGTGTGGCTAATTACTCCAGCAGAACTATCTAGAACAGCCTACCTAAAAGGAGAGAGCCAGAAAGTAAACAGACATGGGAGCTCCCAGATACAATGGCATCCCTTTGCTTACTGTCAACAAACCTGAGTAATCGTGTGAGCAGCTGTAAGACAGCCCCAGTATTTCAGTTTACTATAAATCCATATGTCAGTAAACCCCTGGATTTGCAACCTTTCTATAATGTAAAGTAGTCATTACAAAAAGCTAAACTAAACAGTTTTCAGCCTAGACTTAAAGTTTGAGACTGTGGTTGAGTCCCAAACATTGTTTGGGAGGTTATTCCAGAGCTGAGGGGCTGTATAAGTGAAGGCTCTTCCCCCTTCTGATGATTTCTAAATTCTTACTACAATTGTCGAGACTGTGGTGGTTCCTTATGGCTGTAATAGCTGGACAATAAAAAAACAGGACATGAAGAATGTTGATGTCTTGCTAAAGGGCACTTCAGCATTCAGGGGATTGAACCAGCTACCCTTTCTGTGAAACTGTTTAAGCAACAAGATGGATGGATGCAATCAGCTGAATGATGAAAAGTCATTAAGAAGCCTGAAGACCCAAACAGAAGAAGGGTTTCAATCTATACTTGGTTATTTCTTTGTAATTTATATGCAACTAAAAATGTATGAAGCCATTGCACCAGAATCACTCTGCATATCTATATAAATGTTAATTAAGTTGCATTAAACCTTCTCCTGTAACGTTCCTTTCATTTTGCTTTAGACTACATGGACGAATCAGTACAACATGGTAGACCTTTTATCCCATATTTTGAGTGACATCAAAAAAGGCTAGAGTAGATTAAAATGCCATTTCACCTGAACCAAACAAATCAGAGTGAAAGCCTGTTCATTTCTGCAAAATCTCAGCTGAAGGCCTTGGGAGTCTCTAAACCAGAAGTGTCCACTCTTATCTGCAAAGGACCGGTGTGGCTGCAGGTTCTCTTTCCGAAAAGAGAGCAGGCAAGTTCAACTGTTTGAAGATGCAGACCAACTAATTAAACAACTAGAATTAGGTGTGCATTGGCTTTTTCAAAATGAGAGCCTGCAGCCAAACTGGCCGACTGCAGATATGATTGGTCAGCCCTGCTCTTCGTATTGATGAGTAAGAACAAGTGAGAAGTTTCTTTGGTTACCCTATTTTTTTTAGCAGAAAACTCACATCCCATTTTCTACTGTAATTTCAAATGAGGGGTCCCAGTTATACCAATGGGATAATGATATTAATTAGAACCAAACCTTTGTGAAGAAGTGCCGTTTGCAAACTTCTAATGTCTTTCTTTCAACAATGGTTTTCTTCTTGCCACTCTTCCCTAAAGGCCAGATTTGTGGAGTGACGACTTACAGTTTTCCTGTGTACACATTCTCCCACCTGAGCTGTGGATTTCTGCAGCTCCTCCAGAGTGACCATGAGCCTCTTGGCTGCTTCTCTGACCAGTGCTCTCGATCTGTCAGTTTAGGTGGACGGCCATGTCCTGGTAGGTTTGCAGTTGTACAATACTCTTTCCATTTCTGCATGATGGACTGAACAGTGCTCCTGGGGATGCTCAAAGCTTGGGATATGTTTTTATAACCTAACCCTGCTTTAAACTTCTCCACAACTTTATCTCTGACCTGTCTGGTGAGTTCTTGGTCTTCATGATGTTGTTTGTTCACTAGTGTTCTCTAACAAACCACTGAGGCCTTCACAGAACAGGTGTATTTATACTGAGACCACATTACACACAGCTGGACTCTGAAGGTAATTGATTGCACTGGATTTTGTTTAGGGGTATCAGAGTCCAGGGGGCTGAATACTTTTGCACGTCACACTTTTAAGATTTTTATTTGATTAAAATTTTGAAAAACATGTATCATTTTCATTAGACTTCACAATTATGTGCTACTTTGTGTTGGTCTATCACTTAAAATCTCAATAAAATACATTTAAGTTTGTGGTTGTAAGGTGACAAAATGTGAAAAAGTTCAAGGGGTATGAATATTTTTGCAAGCCACTGTACTTAGCATTACAATACAACATACAAAGCATTATTTACTGTGAGCTTTAAAATAGTAAAACCTTTTAAGGCAACACTTGACAACTGAATAGGACAGACGTGACCTAGTGGTTAGAGATCTGCTCTTGTGACCAGAAGGTTGCCAGTTCATGACTTAACCCTCAACTGCTGCTCTGGATAAGATCGTCTGCTAAATGGCTCAAAAGTAAATGAAGTGGCTGCCTGTAGTTTGAGGTTTCACTGGTTTTTAAAGTTCGCGGGAAGTCACACTGTGTCTAAACCACACAGACTAGATTGTGAGATCTTAATTAAGACCAAGATGCAGTTTCAGGGGGTTCATAAATGTTTTAGTGTATACAGCCAGGCTATTTAAGTGACAATTGACTTATAGTGTTTGTTAGCAACATTAGCGACTCAGCTCCAGTTCAACATTAAAGTAGCTAAAATTGAGCTCCAAGCATGTCCAAGCTGATCAATTACATCTGGAGTAGGTGGAAAAGGATGTAAATATGATTTCTAGCAGAACCATTCCTGATGAAATAAGGGTTAAATCTGGAAGGACATAACCTTCCCTGCACTATAGACTTTTTATATATTTTTACTGGAATACAATAGATGGGCAACAGATGTTCTACTGATCAATGCAAATTTTATCCCTTGTACAAAGGTTAATTTGGTTAAAGCACTGTTTCCATTATAGATGAGCACTTAGAGAGAGAGAGAGTTAATAATTGGCTCTTTGGCTGGTTGGGAACGCAGGAGAAATGAGCTCCACTGGTGCAGTGCTTTTCTAATCCATGCTTTCAATCACAGTCACCAATAACTGGTTTGTACAAATGCATTTTCTCTATTTCCCTCAACACTTTAGGAATATCACCTCCACCTGTGTACCTTGCTTAATTTTCTATGATGTCTAGTTCTATATATTATGCAGGGAGTCTCAAAGAAAGTGAAAGTGACCAATGCACAGAGGAATTTGACCTCCAAATATTGAACAAACTAGTGTCCAGTGAGAAGCCATTGCTCAATGGCCCTTCAGTCATGTCGTGCCAGGATAATGAAGACAATGAATAAAGTTATAGCACACCACTGTTTTTCAGGTGAAATTCTCTATTAGATTGATGTGCCACACTCCTACCTTCCCATTTGAAAAATGAAGTTGAATCCAAGATGGTGTCATTCAAGATGGCTGCCATCAATCAATCAATCAATCAATCAAAATTTATTTATATAGCGCTTTTTACAATGGGCGTTGTCACAAAGCAGCTTTACATATTTAATATCAAACAAACTGAATCTAAGCTCGATGTGAGCAAGCCAAAGGCAACAGTGGCAAGGAAAAACTCCCTCAAGGCTGGAGGAAGAAACCTTGGGAGGAACCAGACTCACAAAGGGGATCCATCCTCCTCTGATCAAACTACTAACACAGATTTACTGCCATGCTGGTGATGTGGCTTAACAGGTTGTTCCCACAGCTTGTGCCTAAAAGTTGGATAACAATCTTCCAACCCGTTTTTATTTTATATCAGTGTTGTCTTACTTTGGAGACACCCTGTATTAGTAAATTTTGTACTAATACATTTTATGCCTAATCCTATTGTAAACAGTATATAAAATGTTACCCAATAGACAGGTTTGGTGTGTAAATGTGACCTATAAAGGTGCCAAAAAGAGCTTTGTTGTGCTACCCTAGAACTGGGTTCTCAAAATCTGGTCCTGGAGATATTAGGTTGTTTTCCTCAAACATACTTCATTTATTTACTGACCAAGTTCAAGTGTTTAAACGGGAAAATCATCAAACTGTGCAGAACAATGACCCTCTGTTCAGGTCATTGTTATTCAGAAAGTGATGATTTTGTTAGTGAGAGGATGAAGGACAGGGCAGCAACATTCTCATTCGCATGGCTTCACCAAATAGCAAAATAATCACATTATATATCATTTTAAGGTCAGTGATGCCCCTTGTGGCTGTGCCTAACCATAAATAAACTATGAACAAATATCATTTCCTAATGTGTGGATGCAGATAGATGCTCAGACTGGGTAGACTAAATCTGGTAAAGGCGGAAATAGCAAAAACCTCTCTTGTGTTTCTCCGGAATCAACACTCAACAGTCAACATTCATTCAGATCAGTTATAACATGCTGATTTCTCAAAGGGCTCTGGCTTGTACATAATCATGTTCAGTGTTTTTAATTTGATCATATAATGTGTGTCTGGGACAAATGCTGTAGAGTTGCATACAGCTAATATGTGGTAACTAATAAATTGTACAATTGTAGATCAAAAAAAGTTCATTTTTGTTAATAATTTAATTCAAAATAGGTAAAATGTCATATTTTAAATTCATTATATATAAAGTGGCACATTTCAAGCTTTTGTTTTAATACAACTGCCACATTCCTAATATCAACACTCCTTAACCAAAGACAACATCAGAAGTGTCTTGAAAAAAGAGAAAAATAACTGGACTGTTGATCAGTGCTCCAAAGTCCTCTTTTCAGATGAAACTAAATTTTGCATTTCATTTAGAAATTGATCTCTCAGAGTCTGGGGAAAGAGTGGAGAGACAGAATCTAAGGTGTCTGAAGTCCAGTGTGAAGTTTCTGCAGTCTGCGATGGTTTGGGCTGTCATGTCATTTGCTGGTGTTGGTCCACTGTGTTTAAGTCCAAAGTCAACACAGTCAACTACCAGGAGATTCCTTGCTGATTTTGTAAGTTTGCCCACTGACAAAGATATGTACAGTCTATAATTTTAAGGGTAGGTTTATTTTGGGGGGCAGCCATGGCCTAGAGGTAAGGATCTGGTCTTGTCTGGTCAGGTCGCCGGTTCGATCCCCAGACAGGACATGACTGAAGTGCCCTTGAGTGAGGCACCTAACTCCCAACTGCTCCCTGGGCGCCGGTGGATAAGGGCTGCCCACCCCTTCGGGCACAAATTCTCACAGCCTAGTGTGTTCACTAGTGTGTGTGTGTGTTTCACTGTACGAATTGGTTAAATGCGGCGGTCAAATTCCATTGTGTGAAAAATCACATTGACAAAAATTGTTTAATCTCTTAATCTTAATTTTAACAGTGAGAGATAGAATATCAAAAATAAATTTCAGAAAATTACATTGCGTAAAATATATACATTTATTTGCATTTTGCAGAGAGAAATAAGTATTTGATGCCTCTAGCAAACAAGACTTAATACTTGGTGGCAAAATCTTTGTTGGCAAGCACAGCAGTCAAACATTTTTTGTAGTTGATGATGAGGTTTGCGCACATGTCAGGAGGAATTTCTTCCACTGTATAAGCCATAACGATGAACATATAAAATAAAATAAAAATAAAAATAAAAATAAAATAAAAAGGCTTGAAATATCACAATATGTATATTTAATATAAGGTATATGACAGTTTAGATTACTGAATTAAATTATGAACATAAATTAACTTTGTCATGGTATTCTAAATGGTTCATGTATGACAATGCTACATATTGCATATTTTTGCAAAATATGATTTGACAGTTAAATAAATGCCATACTGTTTCACACACTGGACACATTTGTGATCATCTGCATTGGCAGCATCCTGGATTGTGGAAAATCATCCTGCTTCTCATTCAAGAGTGCTCATTCATTCAATCTTTCTCTCGCTCATTCATCATCTGTTGCACTCATGGGCATTAGAACGTACATTCCCAGCTCCTTAAATCCAAGAGTGATTACTCAAAGGTCTTCTAGTGTCAGGGCTAAGCATTTCAGCCATGAAAAGCACATTAAACCAATCTCTCTGTTAGCTCCAAGAGGCAATAGGTTGGGACCTGCGTGTTTGTCCTCAGTAGCAGCCATGTTGGAATTGGTCAGCTTCATAGTGGGATTACAGAGCAGCATGTCCTGTTTCCCCAGAAATAGCTCACCTTGCTAATCTTCTACAGCACATGTGAAATCAGCTGTGTAAGGATTAGCTGTGTGGGAGGTACTGACCAGGTGAAAGTGCCACTTAGTTCACAGGTCCCACAACGTCAGCCAGAAACCGTACACTGCCTAGCTGTGCTGTCCTTTACACTGAACACTGAAGAGAAGAACCTTTTATTAGGATTACACTTATGGCCAGAAAATACATAACAATACATAAACATTATTCCTTTAAACTTAATTTAAATCGTATTCTAATTCTTAGTGTAAATGTTATCAGTGATGATGCTGTATAAATCTTATAGACTATATATCACTGTATAGACTCTACAGGGAGATCTCAACAAAGTCATTGAGATAACATAACCAACCACCAAACATCTAACATAACATACCACCAATGTCAATGTCATTGCCATGCTGGAAAAAATCCATCACTCAAATAATACCCACTCTGTGGTGGTCTTGTGGTATCCTGACCATTGCAGAAATGGTGAATGGAGGCTAACAAAGCATACAAAGCTCATAAAAGGAACACTGAGTGTAGATACAAGGAGGTAATTGTATGGTTGATCAATATAAATATTTTAAATCAAAATGACCAGTTTTCTGAATTGCCCCATGTAGACTGGATCAGTTGAGTAAGAAGAACATGTGGTTACATTTGAACATCATGACAACATGGAAGGCCCTTAAAATTTGCACATGAAGTGAACTCAAGTTAAATGAACTATCCTGAAAAAACGTTGTTACCTTGTTAACTGCTGAACTGGGGTTTTATATACAAGTGTATGTGTGTGTGTGTGTGTGTGTGTGTTGGGGGGTGGGGCTGGGGGCTAACCTGAAATAATTGTCACTCGTCAATTGGCATACATTTTTCTTGTCCAAATCATTGAGTGCATTAACGATGCCAACCATCATCTGTCACTCTGCTCTTTAGCTAAGGAATCAATAAATTAATAAATCAATAAAATCAAAGATTTAAGATAGAAGTAAACAAAGTCTGTTATTACCTACTGGATGTTGGATGATCTGGCATTGACAACCTGTTTGGTAACAAGCTACAAACGTCTCTCTGCTTTTTTTTGATGAAAAATAAAATGCTGGGTTGAACCAGATTGAGCTGTCAGAGGTTAAAATGGTTAGACCTGTCAGGTTTGCCGTAAAGTGCCCTGAATTCCGGTGTTGAATCAACTATGTCAATTTCACATCTGGTGGTAGGGTGGAGGGCTGGGGCGGGGGATCAAATGTCAAACCTGTTAAATCTGATGGAATGTGCATTATGACTGGTCGAAACAGACAAGGAGGGTCCTCCAGTAAATGACCCATGATTCCCGGTCATGCTGTTTGACATCAACAGCCGGGGCCCACAGAGAGCAAAATTGGCATTGCTCTCTCTGGGTGGGTAGATGGCACTCCCTCTCTCTATCACTCTCACATTGCAATGTCTGCTGTCTCGGGCGTCTACTGATTGGTCCATTCGAAACTAGAGATCCTGCACTTTCCTCCGAGTGCATTGGTTATAACGGTGTATCAAGCTGTAGTTCAAAAAAGAGGCGGTGGCTGTATCGCATGCAACGGAGGAGGCGTGTGCATGTCTTCTCCCTCCTAGAGTCAGAGATAGTGCAAAGTGATGGGGAGAGCCAATAATGGGTTGGATTAAATAGTGACTACCACATTGGGAACGGGAGAAAATTGGGTAAAAAAAGGACCATGATTGGTTGAGAGGCAGGACTTCTGGCATCAAAAGGGGTGGAGCTGGATGTGACGTGGCAGGTTTTGATTTGTCCATTGGTCATGTCAAAAATAGTTTGATGGAAGGTACCCCATATTTTTCTCTCATAATGGACCAACACCAGCAGATGACATGACACCCTAAACCATCACAGACTACTTTTTTTTTTTTATTCTGTGTCTCTACACTCTTCCTCCAGACACTAGGACCTTGATTTCCAAATGAAGTACAAAATTGATTTTCATCTGAAAAGAGAACTTTGTAGTAACAGTTCAGTTCTTTTTCTCTTTAGCTCAGATAACAGGCTTCTGACATTGGTTCAGGAGTGGCTTGATATTAGGAATGTGTCTGCTGTATCCTGAGAGACAGACAGTACATACTGTGTATATACTGATCAACAGTAAAACAAAAAAAATGATGTTACATTACTATGTGTAATAAAAAATATGAAAGTTTCCCTTTTTAATTAAATTACGAACAAACAGCATTTTCACAATATTCTAATTTTTGAATGCATGGGCATAGTAGTGGGGGGAAAAGTGGACCTGACTACCCAGGGCCCGAGTAGGGAGAGGGGCCCATAAAAATCCAGTTTTTTTTTTTTTCTTCTTCTTTTTGGGATGTTTTTATTTGAATGAATTGGGCCCTCAAATTATTTATTTATTGTATTAATTAATATTTCAAATATATTGATCATATCAACTGAGGGAATAAACTTTAGTCACAGTCCTCTCAACATATTGGACATTCTGGGGCCCCCTCTTTGAGGCCGAAAATGGTTTAGTCCTCCCAACAGCGACTAGCAA
>BRDA01007188.1:26420-38656 GCA_036984385.1 Crenuchus spilurus
TAAATAATTCAGAGTCGTGTCTCAAAGTGAAAATCGAGACGACACAATCATCTGTTATCCGAAATCGTGTGTGTGACTTGGTGCCTATTGTCTACTAACACAGCAGAGCTAAAAGTGAAACTCTGTGCTGAGACTTAATAAATGATCCCCGCAGCAATATTTCTGCCACATATATCATGTAAATAGCTACATCAACATAATCTGATCTGTTTGTAGCTTAAAACTTTGTTTATGCTTTTCTATTTAAATAAATACCCCCCCTTTTTTTCCTTATGTGCCTTGTTTACTGGCATTAATAGGGGCCCATTGACATTGAGAGTGTACAGGGAATTTGCTGCTACGCCCCTGTTTGAATGTATGACTGATGCATGTCTTGGCTAATCTGTAAGTGACACTAACTGTAGACTCAGCTTTCACACGTTTTGCTATGAAATCAAAGTGACAAAGATAACCAGAAAGATGAAAAGGGAATGGAGTTATACATGTTACGTAAGTGTGAAAGTGCAACTGCAGCTTTGAACATTGCTGGGAGACAGAAAGATGCTTGACGTTGCGGAAGGGTGGAGGAATGGAATCAGCCAAGAAAAAGTAAAAGGAGTAATTGAATCACATCAATCTCACATTCGTGGGCTACTGTAGGGCAAGAAAAAGCTAGTCATGGAGTACAGGACGGAGGCAGAGATGCAGACTAAGTTCCAGCACTGTTAATAGAATCAGTTGCAGCTGACTCAGGCAAGTCTTGCATTGCACTGCACATCATCTACACAATAGCAATGTTCATCATTCAGAGGCTCTTCCTCACTTATGCACAAAGGGTGCACAAACATGCTTGATTTAATTATCAGTATATTAATGGTGTCTCAAAATTAAGGAAACAGCCCTATAAATTGAAAAATCCTTGGCAGACAGTGCTTTAGACTCAAGCTGTGAGGGAAAAGGGAAACCCATTGACCATGTGACCAACATGGTGGCCATCTTGGATTCATCTTCGGTTTTACAAATGGAAAGGTAGGTGTGTGACACATCAAACTGGTAGAGAATTTGACCAGACAAACAGTGATGTGCTTCAATGTCAACATCACTGTATTGGTTCTTGTGATGAAACATCGATATTATGTGAAAACAGAAAATTTACCAGAAATGTGTAAACTCCAGCAGCTCTGCTGTGTGTGATTGTACTAGCACAACACACACTAACACACCACCACCATATCAGTATCACTGCAGTGCAGAGAATGATCCAAATAATGTCTCTTCTGTTGTATATCTAGGGGGTTCCTGACAATTGAAGAACAGGGTGATTGGAGTTTAAAATGAGTGTAGAAATAATGAAGTGCACAGTAAATCTGCCAGTGTTAAATCAACACTATTAGAGTTAAATTAACACTGAGGGTGTCAAAATGTAACACTCTCAGTGTTAATTTAACTCTAATAGTGTTGATTTAACACTGGCAGATTTACTGTGTGGTTTTAATTTTAGGCAGAAGCTATTTACACTTAGTGTAAATAGCATAAAGCTATCATATAAAACTTTTCAGACTCTTTCTAAAGCTGAAGTTGAATTATTTGTTATTTGTCATTCCACCTTTAGAGGTAGCCGTAAGAGATTCCTTCTAAACTTTAAAGAGTTGTCCACATTAAACTGTGCGTTACATTAATGTGCCATTATTGTCTAAAACTTTCTATTCCACCTTAAAAAAGTGGATGGCAGCTCATGAGAAAAACACTTATTTGTTTAATTATAACAAATATTTTGATATTGAAATGTTAATTCTAGTATACTAGTACTAGTAAATACTAGTACAACTCTAGTGTTTTTCGCATTTGTACTTTCCCACTATTGTAAGTCGCTTTGGATAAAAGCGTCCGCTAAATGTAATGTAATGTAATGTAATGTAATGTAATTATCCTACAAAACAAACTTTTCTTTCTTGTTGTTTGGACAAAGTGAAATAACTTGATAAGTAATATATGGTAAATAAGTAAATAATAAGTAAGTAATTAATAATAAGTAAAATATGGTTTACTCATCTTACCTGCTTATATGCTCCTCTCCATGTTAATTAATTCTCTCTCCAAAGTAAATTCAGGCGCCAAAATTAAACTTGGGAATATCTGAATCCAATTGGTTTGCGATAGTCACGTGAATTAAGGGGCGGAGTTAGTGTAAATAGCTGCACTGTGTGGTGCATGCTATTTTCACTTAGTGTAAATAGACACTTCGTTAATTTTATGGCTTATCAGTGTATGTGACATCACCACTGAGAAATTACATTACCAAAGCAAAGAAGTAGATTAAAAGACAAAAATAAATACTTTTTGGGTTTAGGATTAAGGTTAAAGGCTGTAGCAAAACATTTGAGACATTTAGAACATTTATTATTGTGTTAAATTGTATATTATTACATTTTTTATAAGCTTTAGCTAGCAGGTTTTGTGCCATCTCCCACTGTGTAACTCATGCCATGTTAATCTACACCATATTACTTACAGTCAAAAATCTATGCCTGTGTGACTGCTATGATATGATCTTGTTTTGAGATTTTAATTTGCTAGTGATTTTATATCTTTTCATTAATGTTGTGAAAACAGACACTGTTAACACCCCACTGTTGGGGTAATGGAGAAACCCTGCTTATACAGCCTACTGTCAGGGCAAATATCGTCCATTTGGCATTTGAAACAAAAAGTGTTCAAGGGCCAAATTTGGCCTGAAAATCTATTCAAGCGTTTTTTAGCTCCTGGCTGTGGAAAAAATCCTCAGTACTTTTTACGAGTCACTTATAGCTCACAGCTTTTTGTTTTATTATTAAGATGATATAAGAAATTCAAAACTCTACCCTGTTGTAATAAGTGCTCTTCTCACTTGTTAGTGATTACCACACACTGTTGTTTCATTGTGATATGTTGTATATCATCCCTGTGCAAAATGGAAAAAAAGGTCAACAGTGTTCTTAACTTTCAGTGTAAGTTAATGTAAAAAGATTCAAAGCAAATTTGGAGCATTTCTATTGTTCCACATGGTATGAAATTAAAAAAAAATGTAAAAGGCATCTGTTGATCTCAGAATATGGATAAAAGTTAAAATCCCCAAAAAACATGCTTGGTTTTCTACAAAGATTGATGATGCATTTATAACAGTATAATATATACATGAGCTTATAGATGCACATTGTAGTTCTACAGTTACAGACTGTAGTCCATCTGTTTCTTGGTTTCACCCTGTTCTTCAATGGTAAGGACCACCACAGGACCACTACAGGGCAGGTATTTGGGTAGTGGACCATTCCCAGCACTGCATTGATACTGTTGTAGTGGTGGTATGTTAGTGAGTTGAGCTAGTGTGAGTGGATCAGGCAGATCTGCTGGAGTTTGTTAACACTGTCTCCACCCATTGTCTACTCTGTGAGATATCCTGTTGCCTCACCTTGAACATGCAAAGAGTCAGTTGCACATCTGTTGCTCCACAGTTTATTTTAGTCATTCTCTTTTATTGGCGGTCACAGGATGCTGTGGTCTACATAGTTTTGGTTGGTACACTCTTCTCACTCTAGCACTGACAATGAGGTGTTTAAAAACACTAGCAGCGCTACTACTACTGTATCTAATCTGCTTGTACCAGTGCAGCACACACCAACACACCACCACCACATCATTTTCATTGTCTGAGAAAGATACACCACCCAAATAATACCAGTTCTGTGGGGGTCCTGATCATTGAAGAAGAGGTGAAAGGAGGGTAACAAAGTACAGAGAAACAAAACATGTCTGACCTTTTAATGTAAGTTAAGGTAAATAGGCTGTATTCCAGGTGATATTGGAGCATTTCTATTGGCCGGATCATCATGCAATGCTCATATAAAATACAGCTTCTGTGTTCACATGATTTTATAAAAGAGACATACAGTACTAATCAAAAGTTTGAACACACCTTTATATTTTAGATTCTTCACAGTAGGCACCTCTTGCTTAGATGCAGCTTTCTTGGCATTTTCTCAGTCAGCTTTATGAGGTAGTCACCTGGAATGGCTTTCACTTAACAGCTGTCTTGTCAAGAGCTCATGACTTGCATTTCTTGCCTCTTAATGTGTTTGAGACATTGGTTGTGTGTCTACTTTGAAGTAAAATCTAAAACATGTTTTGGTTTGTTTAACACTTTTAAGTTTACTACATGATTCCTTATGTGTTCCTTCATAGTCTGGATGACTTCCGTATTAAATCACAAATATAGGAAAAAAATGGGATGAGAAATTTTGTCCAAACTTTTGACTGGTACTATATGTGACTTTCATATGACAGCAATGCTGTTAAATTTCTCTTCTGGATCAACATTTCAGACTTGTCAGCACTGTATTTAATCAGCAGTTCTTTATTGTAGATCAGTTCTATTTCTGTATCACCATTCCTCACACCGAGCTGACATTTGTTATCAAAGCATCACGTGAACTTTGCTACTCTTTTGTGTATCTGTCATAATCACTGAAATTAGGTTGTTTCTTCTATTGTAAGCCACATGGCATCTGTGTAAGTGATTACATTCAGAATATCAACTTCCCAAAGGACACATACTGAATCACTGTGATTAAAGAAACAATACCGGCAGGTCGGTCCAACATGAGACATTATTCGAATTCCTGGATATTTGACATTTGAGACTCATCGTACTGCTTCGCTCTCTGAGACCCATTGAGCAACCTACATGTCCAGATATAATGCTCTGCTGATTCCACATGTTCTGATGAGGGAACAGCTCACTTTATTCTCATTTAATTTAACAAAAGCTATTATTAGCAGTCCTCCCTGCTTCTCAAGGATGTGACTCACTGCATGACCTTTAAAGTTAATAGCCTTACGTCTAGCTCAAAATTTGGCTCAATCTTGCTCATTCCTGAATACGGTTAAGCTTTTCTTGTAGTGACGTTGAGATTGCCTCTATAATAGTATTCAACAAGCCCTGACACAATAGGTGTCCAAATATTTGTGGACACGCTTTCTCATGAATGCATTCAGCTACCTTCAGTTGCACTCATTGCTAACACAGATGCGCAATTGCACACACAGCTTATCCTTGTAGAGGAGAACCGCCAATAGACTAAGACTCTCTGGAGCAGATAAACATGAAACTATTGGCATCATGTCTAATACCAGGTGTGCACTAGAGAAGTATAAAGTCTACCAGCACTGAGCTGTGGAGCAGTGGAATTGTGGAATGATGATGCTCAAGCCAATACTTTTGGGATGAGTTGTGGGATGAGGTAAGGTGCTGATCATACAAAATCCTGCAATGCTCTTGTTTATAAATGTAATTACATCCTCACAGCAATGCTGCAAAATCTAGTATAAAGCCTTCAAGACAAGTATTTTTACATACATTTTTGAAGAAACAATGAATGAGCAGGTGTCCCAATATTTTTGGTCCATATACATACATACATACACATTACACTTATATAGCGCCTTTCTAGACACCCAAGGACGCTTTACAATCAACACACTTCATACACACACACTCCAGTGAGAAGCGGCAGCCAGTCGTGCACAGCGTACTCTCAACCGGAAGCGACCGTCCACCTGGAGGACTGCATCGAGCACTAGGGGGATCACCCAGAACAGAGTGCCAACCATATCTGGGCATACATACATATATACATACTTTCATTCATACATACACACACCAGGGTAATTTTACAGTATCCAATCCACCTGATCTCCATGTTTTTGGACTACATATATTGTAGATTATCTATGAATTCTTTAATACCTGTGTTTACAGTACAAATATCAATGCTAGTAGATGAACAGACAGAGCTGATATTGCAGGAACCCAAAACACACCAAGCTAGCATTGCAGGATGAGCTGTTACCCAATTATTTAATTCTTTAAATTATAGATGAGACCGCTCTCAGCACTGAGGTCTTGGGTTCAAGTCCCAATCTGTGTGGGTTTCCTCCAGGGTCTCTGGTTTCCTCCCACAGTCCAAAGACTTGGAGGTCAGGTGAATTGGGTACTCTAATTTGTCTATGTGTGTGTGTGCACCCAGTGATGGATCAGCACCCTGTCCTGTCTTGGCCTTGGCTAGTTTGTAATGCCCCCTTACTGTGACTCTAATCAGGATTAAGCGGATAAGACAATGGATGGATGGAAATTATAGATGTTCTTGGGTGTCAGTCTTGGGTGGCAGCCGTGGTGTAAAGGTTAGAGAAGTGGGCTTGGGACAAATCACTAATAGCTGAGCAAGGCACCTAACCCACAACTGCTCACCGGGCACCGTAGACGATGGTGCTACATATACTCACTTTCCCATAGTGTGCTGAAAGAGTGGGTTCCTTTATTGGTTGATTCATTACATCTGCTGTCAAATATTGGTGAACCATAGCTTGTCAATGCCTGATACTTTCATTCATAAGTGCACTTACATTAGAGTTAGGGTGAACTTGGGTCTGGGGGTGGTAGTGGTGCACTTTCATTAAAGTTAGGGTGAACTTGTGTCTGGGGGTGGTAGTGGGTGGTGGTGGTGCTGATGGGGGTGGGGAGGTCCTGACACCAATCGGCATTGTGACATCTTATTAAAGCAGTACCACGTAATCCTCCCCTGCACCCCTCCCCTGCTTTAAAAATCCTCTCGCCCCGGCGCAGCTCGCAGGACCCGAGAGCACCACACGGCTCGTTCCCTCCTCCCTCCATCCCTCCCTCCCTCCATCAGTCCGTCCGTCCGGCAGTTAGCATGCTCTGATGCAGTGAGGAGCAGCACGGATAGCGCCTTCTCACCAACCACGCTGATCAACACATCCCGGGGAGAATCGAGGCGATTTCGGACACGGTAAGGACGACCGACACTTTCTCCCTCATCTGAATGATTGATAACAGTGTTGAATTGTTAATAGGTCTGGAAAGGTATCGTCGTGCGCTGCTGGGGCTGTAACATTTGCGCCACGAGGGCTGCATGCATCTCATATGTGCACATCATCAAAGAAACACACTCTTATCCTGCACCACATAGCTTCAGCTCATCTAAGATCACCCCTGAGTTCACACGGAGCTTCTTTTACATGTTTATGACCTGAGCATTTGTTTGTGACTGAAACACCTCTAATGGAATTCATCGTTTCGTGAAGAATATGCTGTTAAGAATCGTTTCGTGGGACATTTATTTTCCACCCATATTCCAACAAGCCCCGCCCCACGACGCTCCAATTGGCTGGTAGTATCTCGCGTCCCGTGCTCCGAATGGCTTACCTTGTGTGCTGCGATTGGCTGCTTCAAATCACAACCTTCTAGCCAATCGCCTTCCAGGACGCGCGATACTACCAGCCAGGGAGGAGGAGCTTGACGGAATACGGGTGGTAAATACTAAAATACCCCACATAAGTAGCACCGTGCGAGTGCTGTACGCTCGTGCTTTGTACCTATACAGGTGTTTAATTATATAAGATGCCCTTCACGTGCATGCACTTCACTTCCCAGTCACCTTGTATTGTTTATGTGATACTAAAAATGACAGAAATAAGCCACTATTGTAATGAAACCCCTTTTTATTATAAAAGGGCATTTTTCATTTAAGTTTACTAACCAGACCCTCCAAGCACTGTGGGGATAAGGGCAAAGGATATTTGTGCATTTGACTTGAGAGCTGATATTTGTATATTTGAGTCTCAAAGTCTCAAAAAAGCAAACCACTTTATTAAATTTATGATGCACACTCGATTATTATTGATTCATGGTACATTAGACCATGCAGAATATATATAGTCGCCTATACACAGAGTGCAGTAACGCATAGCATTTATTACAGCAAGCTATGGGAGAGGCTGCACAAACCATTGCACAGTTATAATACTAAGCCAATTAAACTTCCATTCATGAATGTAATAGTATCTGCTTTGTTATACACATGGGCATAATATTAGCAGGTTTGTTGCAGTGCCCATGGCCTTAAAGTTCAGACAGTGTTAGACTATTAACATTGTGTTTATTTGCATAAATAAATGCGTGACATTTCTGCCCATAATTGTGGCAGGTTCACACCCTCATTATGTTACCATCTGACAGTGCCATTAACATTATGACACGCATTAACAGGATGACAAAATCAGTATTCGCTTGAGATTTGTGCCACGTAATTTGTTTAGTATAAACTGGTATTATGGATCAGCTGGTGTCATGTAAATGACAGATGGATACGGAGCCATACGTTGAGCGGTGCCTGTGTGTGTCTATCAGCTGCATCTGCCTGAAGTGCTGTGTATGTTGAAAAGCGAGGCTGTTATGTAAGAAGATAAAGAGAAGGGAAGAGTGCAGGGCCCATCAGTGCCAGTCTGTTTAAGCTTGTTGTGAGTTACTCTGAATCCCTTAAGGCTACATTTAATTACAAGAAACACAGAAGGGGCCGCTTAGTGGACAACAGGTAAAGAGTGATGGCAAGAGTTTGTGCAGTTATTTGTATGAAAACAATGCTTCTCTAAGTGTGTGCATGCATGAATTGTAGTGTGGCCACCTGAATTGCAGGGTGATGGCTCTCTTTGAAAGTCAGTGTGTATGTGAGTGAAGGCAGAGCAAATTGAAGATGACAGTAACTCAAGGGTGCTGTATGGAAGTGCATTCCATTAACAGCATCATTTTACATTATTGGATTCATGCGGTAGATGCATGAGGCATTTCCTCCATGTGGCATGATTCTCCCTTTGGGGCTTTTTCTTAGACTTCTTTTAGAAGTCTCTCGGGCTCATTGTCTGTCTCATTAATTCTCACAGTGCTGTTGGGTGGAAGCATGTGATGGCTTTAAGTGCTGGTGAAAGGTCAGATCTAATGTGCACATTATAATGGTTCTTGTTGGAAGTTCATTTACGACTCTTCAGATGATGTTGCAGTACTGTGTATTATTACAGCTCACAAGTAGGAAACTGCCTGATGTTGTGCTGTTAGAGATGATGTAATAGTATTGATGGTACCGGTATCTGCGCAATATCAGCAGAATGTAAGGAGGGAGAAAGGAGTTTAGCACATTGTTAATTATACACAGTAAATATGCCAGTGTTAAATCAACACTATTAGTGTTAAATTAACACTGAGGGTGTCAAAATGTAACACTCTCAGTGTTAATTTAACTCTAATAGTGTTGATTTAACACTGGCAGATTTACTGTGTACGTGATACGGTGGAGTCGTTTGAGCTCACTTCTCAATGTCTTCAATTAAAAATAGCTCTTGGATTAGTTAGAAGTGGAGTAGTAACACAACCAAAAACAAAATGTTCCTGCAAGATCTTTTAGGGGTTCCTCAGATCATGGCAGCAACTGAACCTTTAGAAGTGCATCCAGAAATCTTTGTTAAAGGTTCTTTGAAAGCTTTTAAAAAGGTTTTTTTGAAGATCCCTTCATTGACACATAAAAGGTTCTTGAAGGAAGCCTGCTTGTCTTTGAAAGGTTCTTAGAACACAAACGGTTCCTAAAATAACCTTAATTTGAATAAGGAACTCTCAAAGGCACCGGAGAAGAAAAGTCCTATATTGCCATCTCTGTCTAATATGAAATACTGGGTTCCTGATGATGTTTTCTTCAGAGAAGTGTGTTTCCTGAACTGGCCCCAGTTTCCCAAATACATGTAAGATATATGGTGAGCTTAACTAGTAGAGAGAGTGTTCAGTGTGATGCTCGCTCTTCCCATTGTGAATTGCCGTAGAAGCTTTTCAACACATGAAATAAACAAAGGTCCTGCTGGATGTGGATAAAATACCAGTCCTATTATTTTATTGCTACATATTCTGACTGTGACATACTTTGCAACGTATTAATAGCACATTCAGTCAATAACAATCAATAAAGTGATGCAGTAAAAAATTTGCCTGTATGTTAATGGGTTGCATAAATATTTTGAATCATCAGTACACCTACAATCATCTGGAAATGTGACGAGTCAAGGTCCAAACAATGTGATTGGCTAAAAGATTCATTTGCATGTCAGAGCCGTATTTAATGCATCTCAAAAACTTAAAATAAGTTCAAAAAAGGTAAGCAGTTATATATTTTATATTCATTACACATAAAGTTACATTTCAAGCCTTTTTTGTTTTAATGTTGGATCAGCATGGCTTTATATCAAACATTTGGAATCTCAGATGATTAAAATATTTCATTTGGAATTTGTGCACATTACTATTCAAACGGTATCAACATTTTTTTAAAAAGCTTGAAATATGTCACTTTACATGTAACGTATATGAAATATATATAAATATATTTTTATATATATATATTTATATGATCTATAAAACATCTGAGAGTTTTTAATTTTCATTTAATTAATTTTAAATAAATAAATTTAATTTATTAAAAAAAAAAAAAAAATTTTATATTAATTTAAATTATGATCAGAAATTTCCTGCTCATTTTTGGATATGCACTAGTAAGGCCAATCCAGTATCACTATAAAAATTTAAAAATAATATATTGTGCAGTTTTAACAAACAACCTACTAGAGCTGTAGTATTTTATTATATAGTATTATATTTTATTTATAAATAGCATAATAATGGTTGTCATATTTAGAGCAGCATTTACATCCATGTTGTTGCATAACTTCATAATAAGACTAGAGCTGGAGGCAGGAGAGTGTGACATATGACATGAACATGCTGGAGTGGGTTGTTGATTGATGCTGGCTGTTTGTGAACTTTGCCGTTCAACCAGTGCAGCTGCATTCAATGGAATAATTAATTAGATGTAATGATAATGCACGTGTACATCTTGATGGTGCATGTTGTCGCACACCTCTGTTGCGTGCTCTTATTGTCTGTATAATGATGCAGACTTCTAGCCCTGTCACTTTTCTGCGCATTCAAGCCTTTTAAGCAATCAGCCTCTTGTTTGTCTCCTGCCTGCCCAACGTGCCCCCTCAGTCATGATTGCACGAGTATTATGGGATGTGATTGTGTACTGTATTTGGGCTCGGTCTCTGGGGTGGATGTGGGCTGTACCACCCACCGAGAGCTTCTCACTTCCCCTCTCGAAAGGAGCTGTGGCAGTGGTCTCAGCCCTCCATTAGAGAAAGCTGACAGGGCAGCAATTACGCCCAGCGCCCGCACTGTGGCTGATTCTAATGATGTCTCTGAAAGCAAATGTGTTTTTCTACTGTATGAGTGTTGTGTGTGTATGTGTGCTCTTGTTCACTTGCATGCGTGTGTACATCTGAGACAGCAAGAGAGAGAGAGAATTTTCCGTAAGTGCGTGTTTATGTTTAAGTGGAACTAAAAGCAGTGCCATTATTAATGTGTCCAGCCTGCAGAGAAACTCAACAGCATTCTATCTGATGCTGCACGCAGCTAATCAGCACTGATGTACTGCGCTGTACCGCTGTGCTGTGATTGTTTTCAGGAATAATGGCTGCTTTTTCAAGCTGGGAACAAGTGAGTGCCCTCCTTTGCGAGAAATACTCCGTCCTCCTCCTCCCCCACCTCCTCAGCTCGGCTAGCTGAGGAACCCAAGGAGATGTTCCAAGGGAGAGGAGAAGAACTGCAGAAAAATGCCTCCAGCTCTTCTGCTTCTTCTATGTTTCTGAGAGGTCAGGCAGAGCCGTAGCGCTCTGGCACTTCAGCCTGTCTTCACAAGCTCTCATACTTCCTTCTCACTGCTGTGCAGTTTCCAACAGAGCCTCTGCCAATCAGATACCCAGTTTCAGTATTGGATCAGCACTTGTAGCATATTAGAAATAAAAAGAGTCCAGGTGTGTAACAAATCAAGCACTCTTATATTTAGCATTCCTTTTATACACGTTTACACAAGCAATATGTATTCTGCATTAATAAAGTTAATGTACCTACATAGTAAATCTGCCAGTGTTAAATCATCACTATTAGAGTTAAATTAACACTGAGGGTGTCAAAATGCAACACTCTCAGTGTTAATTTAACTCTAATAGTGTTGATTTAACACTGGTAGATTTACTGTGTATCAAGTTAGCATTAATAACATTAATGATCCCATTAAGATAGCATCAGTCAAAGGTTAATAAACCCATGCTTGATTAAATTTGCTCTCTATGCTAAACAAATGTTTCATGGCTAAATTGGACCAGTCTGGTGGCCAATCTTCATTAATGTCACATTGCACCAGTAAGAGCAGAGTGTGAAGGTTCAGTTAGCAGGTAAGAGCACAGTTATATAGTATATTACAATGCACACAACATTATGGTGACATACCAGAGTTCAAAAGAGGACAAATTGTTGGTGCACGTCTTGCTGG
>BRDA01007188.1:55516-70495 GCA_036984385.1 Crenuchus spilurus
AAGTAATTATTCGGTAATTAATTACTAATTATTGACACTTGTTTAGTAATCAAGTACTCTTAAACTTGTACTTGTTTACAAATATTTTCTGTCAAGTACATCAATGATTACTAACATAAATAAACGCGTTTACAATTGTTTAATAATCATTTAATAATCATTTAGTAAACAACTACTATAATAATAATAATAATAATAATAATTATTATTATTATTATCAGTAAGACTTTATAATAACTTTCATTAATAGCTCATTAACTAATGATTAATAAATGTGAACATCGTCATTAGTTCATGAGAATTTCATCAACAAATGATTTACTAATAATTTACTAATAATTTGTTAACATTTGCGCAAATAAATACAATCATTAGTAACTACATGAACTGTCTTTTATAAACATTTGTTCATGTTCAAATTCTCATGAACTAATGATTTGTTCACAGTTATTAATCATTAATTAATGGCTTATTAATGAAAGTTATTATAAAGTGTTACCTAATAATCTAATAATTTGAGATTCTGGATTTCTGATTTTCATGAGTCATAAGCCATAAAGTGATCAACACTAAAACACAAAACAGCCTGAAATATGTCATGTAATTAATATAAAATATCATAAAATATTTATTGATGTGGCTGTGTGTATGATAATAAATAACGCAAATTAAATGAGAAAATACCTGACGTGTTCAGCTTCATATTTCTGTTTAGAGTCAATCATTTTTAGTTACATTTTGATCACGCCTCAGCAACAGCAGATTATCATCCCATAACCAGTTAACTGTTGTGCACAGTTGCTTTGCTTACACATGGAAATCCTCTGCTGGTGCTCAGCTGTTGAGTTTGAGTGGCATGTGCCCTGAATCTGTTGAGTAATCTCCAATCTGCAGATGTTGAATATGCAGGTTGTTCAGTTATAGATGTGCTTCTGTTAATTCTTGGAAATGCTGTTAATACTGTGTTAACCTCAGCTGACCATGTGTGTTATCCTGGCTGGGCTGATGCCACACAGACACACAACACATAGTTGTACCTCATGGTCTTTATAAACCTAATGTGATATTCTAGGGTGTGTGGATTTGTAAAATTAGATTGGCGGGTCTGATTCAGTAATTGTTGCCTGTCATAAGGCCATATGGTTCATCGTGATAAATCCATCTCTGGTGAAAACGTTCTAAAATTAGGCCTCGTGCAGTTTGTCCTGCTTGACATCCAATGAGCTTCACAAGAATTGGCTAAGAATACTTGTGTGAATCTGCTTGTGCAAGGGCAGTCATGTGTAGGGGTGAATATCTTTGACCCCTGCTGGCTAAAGCTTCTGCGTACCCCAGCACTTTGTGCTGGTTCAGGAGCTCACTCCCTTCACAGCTAACCCCCTGAGACGGAGAGTGTTATTAGCATGTGCTTAGCGTGCACAGCTTGTGCTCAGCCACAGTCAGACTAGTGAAAGCTCTGTCATGAATGAAGCCCCTTTACCAACGACCCCAACGGGGGAGATTGGAAGAGATGGAGTGGGGGATGACGATAGCGACAGCCCTGGTGCCGTTCCCTTGTGGATTAGCAAGTTAAATTTAACCAGGATTTATCCCAGTGTGCAGAACGGCGGGATTATCCGCGGGCTCATGGACGCTACGGTTGGCTGGTGTGCGGAGATTGCAGAGCTGTTTTATGTTTTACTATGGGCACTGCTCATACTGTGGACAGACTGCTACCAGAGGACCTTTCCACGCTGGCATCCACTCTACTATATCATAAAAGCAGCAGTGGCTCACTTACCACTAATACCTATGGTCTGCATGGGATTGTAAATGCAATATTCCAATTAGAGCAGTGCATTCTATGGTTTATACTAGGTCACAGTGCAGTACATGGTATGATATGAGGACTCATCAGTCCTGAGCAGTAAGCAGATGGCTCAACTGTGCAGAATCTGAAGAAGCTCTAAATAGGGGTGGAATACTAATGATGTTACTGCTCAATTTAATCCATCTTTCTCTCCCTCTCCTATGTCACAGGCCATCTATAAGATGGTGTCATCAGTGATGAAAATGCCTGAAGATGAGTCCACGCCAGAGAAGAGGACAGATAAGATCTTCAGACAAATGGACTTGAACAATGATGGTAAAACATCAACCAGAGCTTAAACTGAATAGTCATGTCTAAAAATCAAAATCGTACAATTTCCCCTTGCCAAGAGCTTCTGATGATGTTAATCTCCTTAAGAGATGATGGCGTCTTACTTTTGCTCTGAAGATACTGTGGAGAACATTCAGTGGTGGCGCCAAAAACATTCAAAACAGTGAAAAGCAGAACACAAATGCATGCACAAGTGATTTTGTGCATAAAAATCTGCCATATCTGTTAAAATTCACCCTGTTTTGTTGCTGCTTTATCTCTTCGTTGATACCAGATAGCAAGGATTTCTTTTTGAAATGTAAACTAAACTTGTATTTGAAGTAAAGCTGTCTTTCACTGCAGGGTTTGTTTAATGTATCAAGACCAGATGCTAAGTACATCATTGCACTTCTTCACGACCCCATAGTCTTCACTTCATTTACCTCTATGTTTCAGGGGGAAAATTGTGTTAAAGTCAAATGTAATCACTGTCCAATCACAGCTCCCTGCCAAATGTGGGCATGGCTGCTATCAGTCTTGGCAACTCCTGGGTTAAGCTGGCTCTAAGATCTGATTTGGAACTTGGCAGTGGTCTATAATTGGACACCAGTCCAATCACGCCAACACCACTCTCACATCTGATCATGGATCCGATTTCACAGGAGCTTCCATGTCTCTGAGCAGATTTAGTAGGCTTACTGTTTCCCACCAAAGTGAGTTTGAAAAGGCCATCACAGTGTGCATTTTTGGGCTGATTTCCAAATGTACGCAAAGAGCACTTATTGTTAAATAGTCGAAAATGAATTAATTGTTTTGTAAATGTAAAATTTAGCCATTAAATATGTTATGAGCAAAAACAGTGAATAACTGAAGACAAAAGGGATGGTGCTGATTCTGATGTCTTTGAAATCTGAAAATGTAGGTTAGAACAGAGAGGAAGGAAAAGAGGAAATGCGGACAATTATGTAATCTCTCATCTTACATTTAGATATTTAATAATAATAATAATAATAATAATAATAATAATAATAGCATACAAAGTGCTTCAGCTTCTTCAAATGTGTGACTCAACGCTAGATTTTGGGCAACTGTCAGCTCAAGATAAGCAGGTTTTAGGCTGAAATTGGGCTGGAGAATTTATCTGGATCTGGCAACCCTGTCTTTTATTTGATTGGACAGTGATTGTGTGTCTCAGTTTTACTGTCACGTGTGAGGTTAATGTAGCTAACAAAGGAAGCATAGTAATGCAATGAAAGTAAGCACATTTATGGGACTGCATGACAAAGAAGTGACCAAAAATAAGGGCAAAGGTCAGGTTTCAAGACTGTCATCAGACAACAAACATCAGTCTCGCTGGGGTAAAGGGAAAACTGTTGTTTTCATTTGCTCTGGACTATTCCTTTAATGACTAGAATGTTGTAGTATAGTATACTGTTACTGTTCATTATAACCAGTTTAACGCCACTTTAACCTCACCTCTCTTCATTTTCACTCTCTCTGCCTCCTCTACACAGGTAAGCTCTCTTTGGAGGAGTTCATAAAAGGTGCCAAAAGTGACCCCTCCATCGTGCGGCTACTGCAGTGTGACCCCAGCAGTGCCTCGCAGTTCTGAGTCCAGTCGTGGAGCAGATGCTCAGTGCATGAAGGTCGTCGTCTCTCATTGTTATTAGTGTTCTGGACGGAAGAGTTTTAAGAAAAAAAAGTGCATCCTTTTTTTTCTTTTCGTTTTTTTTTTTGAGAAAGGACACGCATACATCCGAAGAACAAAGACAACACCTGCGAAGACGTCTCGTGTCTGCTGCGCTTCGTCTGTCCGTGTCTCTGTGGAGGCCCATGGAGTGCTCGGCTTGCCGTTTCGCTACTGACCATGTTTCAGGCGCCTGGTTTTAGGAGGGACAGTTTCTTGGGAATTGTGCATGCACACCCACTCCCTCATTCTCCACTCTCACTCCACCCTGTGTTTGATATCTCTTTTTTTTTTGTTCTCTGATCGCACAGTTCTCCTTTTTATATCCATATTGATGTATATATACAGTATAAACACATATAGGACATATTAGAGAAAGGCAACTGTAGATGTCTTTTTACTCACTTGCATTCAAAGACAGTATTATGTAGCTTGAGTGAAGTATCCAATTCCGCAGCCTCCAGTAGACGCAGTGGACTGATGGACTGAATGTTGGGATATTGTTTTTTTTTGTTTTGTTATAGCGCTTATGATCTTTCCTTTAATAAGAGAAGGCTAATGATTCCATTATTATATTCATTTGATTTCATTTATTTTGTATATATGTATTGTTTGCTCCGAAATGTCTTTATTTATTTTTGCATATATATTTTTTGTTGTGTTATTTTATCAGCTGTGTGAAGTCATCAGTGTTTGACTCTCTTCAGGCCTGTGGAGGTTAACTGCTGGTGATTTTACTGCGAAGGAAGATTCTTTCATTACTGCTGAAAGGAGATGCGAGAGAGACTTGAAGCTCTGTCCGGCGTCTGCGGTGAACTGTTATAAGCTGACGGCTTTGGCGAAGCATTGTGTGACATTTTGCATCAGGGGATACATTCCATTGTGTTTGGAATCAGACGCTTGTAGCACATATGATCTGAGGCGCTTTGTGCGTATGTACTTAAGTGTGCGTGCGTGTGAATGTGACGTATGCATGTTTTCGGTGCATGTATGTGTGCGTATGCGCGTTAACTTTATAGTATCACTTTGTGGCGTTGAAAAAAAAAAATTCGGTACGTTTTTAAGGTAATGCTGTGTTTTTTGAACCCATGTTCTTAAGTGGCAAAATGACCCTGCGCCATGTCATAATCAGAATTTAAAGGTACTTCTAAAAGCCTGTTTGTAACATCATTATCGTCATCAGAGAACACAGAAGGGAATGTCCAGTGATTTTTGATCTTACATGCGAGTTGCATCTTTAATCCAAAAAGGAGAGATATCACAGTGAGCGGACAGCACTAAGGGCTTGTTTGCACTCTTGACTGAAGGAGTGTTGGAAAAATATCACTGCTTTTATCTTTCTGTTCTGTGCGAAAAAAGGAAAAAAACAACAACCAAGAGCATATCCCCTCCTCCGCTCAGCAACATTTCAGCCCTCCAGCTGCTCTCCTCCTGCCCTTTGTGGAAACAGTGATGGAGCTTCAGTCCCTGCAGCTCTAATATCGACACACTCCCACCTTCCGTCTAGCTCTACAGCTCTTTGCATCTCATTGCTTCCATATTTGTATTGAGACTATATACATAAATATATCTATGAATACATATATATATATATTCATACATACACACACTCACTGGCCACTTTATTAGGTACACATACCTTGTTTCCACACTCGCTGTCCATTTTATCAGCTCCACTGTCCATATAGGTGAGACTGTAGTCCATCTTTCTCTGTATACTTTGTTACCCTCCTTCCATCCTGTTCAATGTTCAGGACCCCCACAGAGCAGGTATTACTTTGGTGGTGAATCCTTCTCAGCACTACAGTGACACTGATGTGGTGGTGGTTGAATTGAGTGAATCAGACACTGCTGGTGATTTTAAACACTATTCACTCACTGCACCATTGAGAAACAGAGATAATAGACTAACAAAGTGATATAAAGAAACAGATGAACGACAGTCTGATTGTAGAGCTACAAAGTGCACTTGGACAAAGAGTGTAGATACACGGTATGTGTACCTAATGAGGTGGCCAGTGAGAGTGTATGTATGTATTTATATATATTGGACTCTGCACCCTTACTGCAACCCCCTCCCCTCTTTTTATGTTGCATGAAAACCTCATGCGAGGACGTCATGATTGTCCCCTTTTGCTGATATTGATGACAAATATACTTACGTGTTTGAAACCTTGCCTTGAAGTGTTTTACATGATGCTTGCACAATTGATTTTCTCCAATGCCACCATTGAGTTTGGGCACAATACTGTAATGACATCAGGTATTCATCAGGCAGACAAATCTGAAGTGTGCTACTGCTGAATTGATTATTTTGTCTAAATTACACCAGTTAAAGCATCTCAGTTAAAAGTAAACATTTATTAAGGTAAAATAAATAGGTTTACAGTTGCTCATATACACTGTTCAAATATTAAAGGACAGGCCACACAGCAAAGGCAGGTTACACATCCTTAGGGTTTCATTTAATTCACTCATATATGCTCGCAAAGACACAAACACACAGGGATGGGCAATATTTTATGGCTATTTTGATATGCTACCATCAAAAATGGGATGTTTTGGTCCTGGTACAGCACAGGGGGGGTCTTTCACAAAGCAGGATTTCTCAATTTAGCCAGGTGACTTAACCTAAACTCAAATCTGCTCAATGGGAAAAGAGCAGCGGGATATTTTTATTGGATAATCTCAACATTGGGTGTAAGCTCTCCGGCTAACTTAGAAATCCTGCTTTGTGGATTATGTAAAATTGTTTTAAACAGAAATCAGTTTTTGATAGTATTTAAAAAAATGTGGCAACATTTTTTCAAAAAATGCCTCAAAAACTAAAAAAAAAATTGAATATAGTGAAAAAGCTCATTTTTGTTTCCAATTTCATTCAAAAAGGTGAACCGTCATATTTTTTATTCATGTTAAGTGATATTTCAAGCCTTTTTTTAACCATTGACCAATAAGGCTTACAGTTCATGAAAATCTGAAAGATTAGAATACTTAAGCAAATTCCTATTCAAATATTATCAACATTAATAGTCTTTACATGTAATGAATATAAAATATGTCGGCTGACCAGTTCTCATTTTTGGAGATACACTAGTAGATGTTTTTTTTGGGTCTGTTCAGGCCAGAAAAACTCAAATATGACAGACTATGAAAATACAAAGTATTTCTATTATATTTTGGCCATATTACCCGTGCAGCACACACGTGTGCATGTGTGAACAGCAAGCAGGAACATGCTTGCTAGGCAGCATGTCAAAGTCCAGTTGCTGAATGCCTCGCGGTCACAGCAGCAAAGCACTTCTGCAAGTGCATACTTCAGGTAAACCAGCTGACATGAACTACATGCCGTGTCAGTTTGTAAACTCTTGTGGAATGCACTGGCTACAGGCAGAGTTAATTGACCTTCATTCCAGCAGGCCCGGAGTTTGTCCAGAGTAACAGTGAGGCTCATAATTAGATCCAGAAGCTGGCCCTGTTGAGCTGGGCTCTGTTGTAGTGGTGAGTGGGGGGCCGGTTTTGGGCAGAGCGAGTGGAGCTGTACAGACGCTGCGTCGTGTGCAGCAGCTCATGCTGTTCTGAGGGTCGCTCCAGCAACTTCGCCTCTCTGTCACCTCGGTAACGGCGGGGTGGGGGAGCATGGTAGGGGAGGACCGGGGGCTCAGCTGCTCGGAGGGTCTTCACCTGGCAAACACACACACACACACACAGCCTTACAGTCCTGCTGCAGTATGAGTCATCCATCACGTCCACATACACACCCAAACACTCTGCCTCAGACACACACGCGCACACACACCCACATACACACACACACTCAAAAATACAGGAGGGTCTATGAGTGAGTCATACATGTACCAGAATATACTTTCTTCTCTATTTCTCTCTCTCACACACACACATTTACGTGTGAGTCATCACATATCGCATGATGAACCCATTTGTATACACAGTAGGGGTGTAAATATCTGACCTCACAATTCATTTTGAATTTGGATTTTTGAAAATCATACAATCAATCCCCAAGACTCAATAATAATAATAATAATAACAATAATAATAATAATAATAATAACAATAATAATAAATAATAATAACAATAATAATAATAAATAATAATAATAATAATAAATAATAACCAACAAAACAGTAACAACATGCACAACTTTTCTTCTGGAGACTGTTCAACTTAAATTTAGGACATTTTTGGAAAATTTGATGATTTTATTCTGGAGAAGAAATGAACACTTTACTGAAATTAATAGAACTGATTTGAATCAACTCCAATTGTTCCAAAATCCACGGCGGTGATTTGCCACAGGGGTGGTTTTCCACAAAGCAGGATTTCCAATTTAGCCAGATAGTTTACACCCAACACTGAGGATTGTGTAATAAAAACATCTGGCTGCTCTTTTCTCACTGAAAGGGTTAACTTTGGGCATAAGTTACCTGGCTAAACTGACAATACCTGCTTTGTGGAGTAGCTTACCCCTGTGAGCAATGCATTATTGCATTTTTCCACGCAGTACACACACAGATACAGATTTTCTTTTTGCAGGAGTTCTAAAGCAGGAGCTGTGAGTGAGGCAGTTTAGAGAGGACAGTCATACACACCGGTCTGTCTTTATTCTGTAGTGCTGGCTTGCGGCGGATGAAGTTGATGCAGACTGCGAGGCAGCGGCCTGAAAGCACCATCTCCACCACACTCATGATAATCAATGGCACCCACAAGATCAGAGTGGTACTCTGCAGACAGACAGACAGATGAACATGGCTGAGGGTGGCCGTGTGGGCAGCACATGACAGTTGGATGGAGATTTGATGGCCAATAACATGCAGTTGAGAATTTCAGCCGTACTGCAATATGGTGCCCAATCAACTCGCTCCAGCCTCGTTACCGTGAAACAGTGTCCAGGGGAGAAGAGACCATTTCAGCCTAAACAGAAGAGCTTTATGAGAGACAGTCTGTTCTCATACACAAACACAGTAGCGCACACACTGCTCCCCAACTGCATTGTGTGGATAATAAACCGCATCTCTTATGGGGGGGATGAGAGAATCAGAGAGAGGGGCAAAGGCAGGGGAGTGAGAGAAAAAGGGAGAGAGAGGGATGTGAAGTAAATGAGAGAGAGAGAGAGAGAGAGAGAGAGACAGAGAGAGAGAGAGAGACAGAGACAGAGAGAGAGAGAGAGACAGAGAGAGAAGGGAATTGCTCATCCTCCCAGTTTATACTATTGTTCTGAGAGCATCGTGTGGTTTGACAGGCATGATGAATCCCCACAAACCACAGAATTACGTAACAGATTTTGTCTGCAATATTAGCGGGTCCGATGAGGGGAAAGAGTGACGTCTTTGTGCTTAACAGAGGCTAACAGCTGTACTGAAGCAATAGGCAAACACACAACAATCGCACCCTTCACCTACATCAGAATGCAAATCCTGCTGGTGTGAAATCGCACGACTATAAAGCGGCAGCTAGCCTTTAAATTTCCCAACGGACACACTGCAGACATCAAAACACAAACAATAAACCCTATAATACAATTGAAGACAGGCCAGTGTAAACTACCCTTTCCCCAAAGGTCGGGTAAAGATCTTCCTCACCGAATCTCAATTCATAGCTCTAAAACTAAATAAAAGCTCAAATTCTGTCCATCCTCAATACACCATTCACTGCAAGAAGGGAGATCATTCTTATAACACTGTACAGGTGCTGATGGGATATTACAACCCCCAAATCAGAAAAAGCTGGGACGGTATGGAAAATGTTAGGGAAGAAAAGTGTTTTTTACATTTACTTTGACTGTATTTCACTGTACAATTTTATTGTCCACTGGTAAACCTAATTATATTTGTTAATATAGACCCATTCCTACATTTTTGGCCTGCAATACATTCTAAAAAGGTTGGGACAATTAAGCATTTATCATTCTGTAACATTGTCATGCCTTCTCACAACACTGAAAAGATGTTTTGTCACAGAGGATACCAAGTGATGTAGTGTTTGGGGTTTTATTTTGTCCCCTTCTTCCTGCAAACACGTTGTAATGTGTGCAGCAGTACAGGGTTGTCATGGTCACATTTTTTAAAATTCAAAATCTCTATTGTGGACAGGTCAGGACAGCAGGCAGGCCAGTGCAGTACTCGTATCCTCTTCTTCTGCAGCCATGCCTTTGCGCAGCATGTGGTTTTGCGTTGTCTTGATGAAAAATGCAGGTCATTCCCAAAAATATTATCTTGAAGGCAGCATATGTTGCTCTAACATCTCAGTGTACATTTCTGCATTAATGCTGCCACCATAGAAATGTAAATATCATGACGTGGATTAAAGTCAAAAAGGACCATCCACACTGTTATGGATGTCCAAGTGCCAGGATCCAACATAGGACATCCATTTCTTCCAAACAAGACCAGGAATACCGATTCATCTGACTGCAGAATATGTTTCCACTGTGCGAAGGTCCATCTCAGATGCCACAGAGCCCAGAAAAGTTAACGCTGCTTCTGGACATGGTTAACATAAGGCTTCTCGTACAGTAAAGTTTTAACTGACATTTGTGAATGTGACCATGTATTGTAATGCTTGGCAAAGGTGTGCTAAAGTAATCTTTTGCCCATGCGGCTACATCAGCTATTCATGAATGATGGTTCTTGATGCAGTACTGTCTGAGGGTTCAGAGATCACAAGTGTTCAGCTTAGGCTTGTGCCATATGTATATATGCGTTATACATAAATATGTATATGTATAAAGCATAACCAACAGTAATTCTGGACAAATTCTGTGAAGTTATCAATGTAAAGGTCATCTGGTTTTTATTATAGCAATTAATTCTTGTATCTTGTTATTAGAATGAACTACATTAATACCTCATATTTACAATAGACAATAGAAACAGACCCATCACCATTTGACCACAGTCATCTCTCTTAAATCACTCACATAAATGCGGGTGGGGTCAAAGGGACACTCATTGGTAATGCTGAAGTAGCTCATCCCGTCAGGCAAGTTGCAGTGGAGGAGGAGGCCTTTGCTGCCATGAACGATGACCCACACCACAGCGACCAGCAGGCCAACGGCTGAGGCAGCAGCCAGCACAACACCTACTGTACTCAGCACACACACACACCACGTCTGAACAAAACAACACACATTTTAGTGACTTTGCTGCGGTGATCTGCACATATACATTTCACCACAAGAGGGAGACAACACATACAGAAACATGGCACAGGGCATTGCCATGTTGGCAAGTCAATACAATTTTATGCAATAACTGAAAATGAAAATGAACTGAGACTGAACATATCCTCAAATACATATCCTAATTTGATATGTTCCACATTTACATTTATACAGGGTGACCAGATCTGAGGAGATGAAAAGGAGGACACCTTAGTGGGGGGTGGGGCATATAATGTATTACATGTTAAAAAATTTATTTTTGGTGCTTGAACACAAATTTTATTATTATTAATTATTACTTAATATTGACAAATTATGATTTATATTTTATTAATAATTACTAGTTACTATTAAGTATATACTAATAATAACGATTAAACCTTATTATGAATAATAAAATAATAAAAAATATATTAATCATTAATAAAATATTAATACATTATTACATATTTATAAATAATAAACTGTTAAAAGCATGTAGCATAAAATTATCACCCAATCCTTTTCAGTCAACTTTACTTCAGCTCATTATCACCAGTGTTACACTTATGTTTGGACTGTATGGTCAATAGATCTTATTTACACAGAATTCTACCTCATTTTTGAGTAAAAATAAGCAGAAATTCTGAATTATTTTGATAATAGTTACACTTAGAGGAATGTAAATAGATGGCTTATCACAGACTGGTAGACATACGCACACAGACACACACTCAAATGTAAATATGAATGAATTTTAATATGAAACCGTGATATTAAAATACGTCTAGCTGACGTGACACAGGCAGAACAAACAACACGTTAACAACTTACAGGTGAAAACAAACTGTCAGCCAAATTGCAGTCCAGACTCCATTTGAGGGAGTGACAGCGGCGACGACCAATCACACGTTAGCAAGAAACAGCAGAGCCAATCAATGTGGCTTGTGGCAGCCTAAAGGGAAACTGGCTTGGATTTCAGCTGGGTCTCCGTTTAATATAGCTAACATCTCACTCAAGCGAACCAAACGGAACAGGGGGAAGACGAGACTAGTTTGTGAACAAAAACGCTTCTCGAGTACAACAAAATCCCGGACGTTTGTGAAATTCTGCCCGGACATGTTTTTTAGGTCTCAAAAAGAGTACATGTCCGGGTAAAAGAGGACGTCTAGTCACCCTAATTTATATCACCTTTGTACATTTTGTGCTTAATTTTTTTTCCCTAAAATTGGTCAATTCAGCAAATAAACAGCAATTACACATTTACAAAAAACAGAGGATTTAACTTATTTTCATGTAGAAAAAAACTTTAAACCTGATCAAATAGCAAAGCAGCCTGCAGTGCTCACAATTACTGACTTGAGCCCATCTTTGAATGCACAATTTGTCAGCCCTCCTCCCCACTCATAGGCACCATAATAGGACAACAATAGGGCCATTAACCAGCTATTATCTGGGCGGTGAACAATTCTCAGCACAGCAGTCATACAAATACTCCAGCCACACTTGTACGAGAACATCTATCCCAGGTGAACAATGCCAGGTCAGTATATGAACTACTCTATTCCTTTTCAATGACTGATGGGGTACAGATTGGTTGAATAGCAAGAATTGGGCTACAGCCAGTAACCGTATACCTGCAAAGTGCACCTATAGCATTAGCTAACATGAGACAGTAGGTGTACCTAATAAACTGGCAGCTGAGCGTATATCTGTGACAGATGAAGTTGAGGTCACAGTAGACTGAAAAAATAAAGATAAGATAGTAGTATAAGTGAGGAATTGGTTTTAGGTATTCTTGCATGTGTAAATTACTATGAGTCCTATGGCTCAACAGCAGCCAGAGGCTTCAGCCAGTCAAAGACCAAAAAAAACACCTTGAAGGCAGTATCAGTGTACAGGATGGTTTTAACTTGTCAAGAAAGGAGTGTTGTTCTAGGCTGAGATGCCAGGTTGTTATTCCTGAAGTACCTGACATAAAGAGATGAGAGGCAGAAAAAAATACATGGCTGGGGAGGTGTCACTGTGAGTCAACAAAAAAAAAACCTGAAAACAAACTGGATCCACAAGACAGTTTACTAAGCAAGAGGCCAAGTGTAAGAGTCAGACAGAGACTTGATATTTATAACTACTCTGGCTGCATTAGCATTTATGAAAGTCACTGTTACTAGGCACATTTTGGTGGAGTTTCAAGAAATGGCTATTTGGGTGACTACTGAGTTTTAGTGTTTGCTAGCAATGCTAGCCTAATTAGCCTAGTTCTAAATATCAATAACAAAAAGCAAGTAAAGTTGGACCTGTTGGGCTGATGCATTACTACTGTATCTAAAAACTGTGAAAAATTTAATTGCTGTTTATAATTTAATTCAAAAAGGTGAACCGTCATATTTTATATTCATTGAATGTAAGATGACATTTCAAGCCTTTTTTTCTTTAAATATTCATCAATATGGCTTATACAGTGTTTGAAAGTTTCTGAAACCTTTAGAATTTTCTACATTTCTGCATAAATATGACCTAAAACATCATCAGATTTTCACACAACTTTTAAAATTACATAAAAAGAACCCAGTTAAACAAATGAGACCAAAAAATTTACTCTTGGTCATTTTATTGCAATGATGTGAGTGGCACAGGTATGTCAACCTCTAGGATTAGCAGTTAATTTGAAGGTGAAATTAGAGTCAGGTGTTTTTAATCAATGGGATGACAATCAAGTGTGAGTGGGAATCCTGTTTTATTTAAAGAACAGGGATCAATCAAAGTCTGCTCTTCACAACACATGTTTGTGGAAAATGTCAGGACATTTGTTCATGAACTGAATCTCAAGAGAAGGTCATGCAGCAAGACAACGACCCTAAGCACACAAGTCATTCTACAAAGAATGGTTAAAGAACAGTTACCGAAAATGCTTAGTTGCAGTTAAAAGGGGGTCACACCAAAGTTCACATACTTCTGCCACTCACATGTGTCATATTCTATCATTTCCTCAATAAATAAATGACCAGGTATAATATTTTTGTCTCATTTCTTTATGTTGTTTTAGGTCATATTTATGCAGAAATATAGAAAATTCTAAAGGCTTCACAAACGTTTAAGCACCACTGTAGCTCATGAAAATCAAATGAATTATTAGAATATTTTGTTTGGAGAAATTGCCATTCAAACAGTATAAACATTCAAATAAAGGCTTGAAATATGTCATTTTATTTGGAATTAATATCAAATATATGACGGTTCACCTTTTTTAATTTAATTATGAACACAAATGACCTTTTACATGACGTTAAAATTTCTGGAATTGCACTAGCACATTTGAGGTAGCCTGGACAGATTGTGGACATTGATTTTTAGTAAAAGTTTGTCAAAAGAAAGATACTTAATGTGTTTAGAAATTATATTTAAACCTAGGGGTGGCCAATATGATATTTGGGTTTTCTGAGCTCTGAAAATGCACCAGCGGTGCAACTCCTAAAAACTGATATCCAAAAAATCATTAGAGTTAAATGATTGTTAATGCTTTGCATATTATGCTGCTTTAAATCCAGTTAAACCTGACTAATTATGCTCTATGTGTAATGAAACATAATGCTGATTTTTTTTGTACTGATCGCTATGGTACAAAGTGTATTGTGATGTATTACATCACAATGACAATAAACCATCATACTGCTCACCCTTATTTGTGCAATGCTCAAGATTTCACATGGTTTATAAAATCCTTTCAGTCTGAGATTGAAAAGTGTCTTCAGTCATGGACTTACCATTGCCCGACTTGTCTCGTTTTTAGAAAACACTATAGCCAGTATTCCAACAACTACTCCCTGCAGACAAATGAGAAAGACAGCAGTGAGTGGTACAGTGGAGATACCCAATACTGAGAGAACTGGTTAATTTCCAAATATGTAATGTATGGATGCATGTGTAATGTATTATAAGGACAGGAATATTATGTAATGTGTACGTAGGTATGTAATGTATAAACCTTTAATTGGTCAAGAGAGTCATAACCC
>BRDA01007190.1:0-10176 GCA_036984385.1 Crenuchus spilurus
AGTACACGCACGTGGTATCAGACAGATACCCGATGCTGGTATCGGTGCATCCCTAATATATATATATATATATATATATATATATATATCTATATCTATATATATCTATATCTATATATATATATCTATATCTATATATCTATCTATATCTATATATATCTATCTATATCTATATATCTATATATATCTATATATATAAATTTATTTTTTTAAAGAAAGCATTATTAGTTAAAAGCTGCAGTAACCCTTATAAAAATAACTTCTTATTTGAAAACAAAGACCACTACAAGCATCGGAGCCCAAAATGATGATGTGGCAAAGTAAAATCCCTGAAAAGGAGAGAGAGAAAAAAAAAAAAAAAAAAAAAACAGTACCATTGACAAAGGGTGGAAAAAGTTTCAGACTGATATGGTTTATCTCTTTGCAATCATGTTACTTGAGCTTTACAAAATGTCTGAGAACAGATGCTCAGCACAACAGCTGGTCATGGTGAGCTCATGTTGGTGATTAGTTCCTTTTCCTCTGAGCTCTGACATGACACTGATTTACCAAGAAATTGTGTTTTCAATGAGAAGTCAATTTATGTCTAAAACTTGCTATTAAGAAATACTGCAATACAAATTTTTTGGAAAGGAAAGTCTGTAACACTTGCAAACTCAATCTAACCAAATTGGAAACCTTTGTAAACGTTCATTCAGAAATCATATATATTAGAGTGGTCCAGGGTATGCAAATTTGTTTAATTCCACCCACCCTTCCACTTGATGCTACTACTGTGGAAAAGTAAAAGTGTCATCAGCACTAAACGCTGCTTAGTTTGTGTGACCCTAGTTTATGAGACACTTTAAATACATTGAGCCTAAATACCCTAAACATTGTCATTTTGAACATTTTTTAACCACATTGTTAATTCCAGCGCTAGATTAAAATAAGGGTGGAGTTAGATTTCTTGAAAGTCTAAAATGTTGGACCAACCTAACATATACACGACATTCCATCTACCACAGATGTAGCCGAAGTTGGGGGCTACATGCACTAGTTACGTAAATAGTTGGCTTTTTAAAAAATGATCATCAAAACTTCTCTCAAATCACATTTAGATTTTAATTAAACTGTCACAGGCTAGTCAATGCACCAGTTTTTTCATATTTATGAATGCATACACTCCCCTCTAAAAGTACTGGAACAGTGAGACTAATCAAATTGTATTTTTGCTGTAGACTGAAAACATTTGAGTCTGACATTAAAGGATGGATATGAAACACATGATCAATGATTCAGCTTTTATTGCAAGGTATTTACATCTGGATCTGATACACAGTTTGGAAAATAGCACTTTTTGTCTGAACCCACCCATTTTTCTTAAAATAAAAAATAATTCACCTCACTGTTCCAATACTTTTGGAGGGGAATATATAAGAAGGTGGACACAGCATTCAGCTACACAAGTACATGTATGCAAGTCTGTGACATCATTAAGATCTGGACAAGGTTGAGAAAAATGTTGGTGATGTATTTTAACAACGACTAGCCTACTTAGGTGACTATTGAGTAATCAGTTATTGTTTGTTAGTACAGTGGAACCTTGACTTACGAATGAATTAATCTATGAATTTTCCAAGATACGAGCTGTCTCTTTGTAGTTGTTATGCTTTATGACTCGAGTCGAGATCCAAGTTACGAGCGAGCGAGATGATGTCATCTGCCACTATGAGTCACTAGCGAGCGTGAGTGAGTGCCAAGTTCAGTGCTGGGAAGAGGTTGTGCAATGGCACTGTGTAAACAAACTCTCACTCATTTTCAAAACATCTTGAAAGGGACGAAGAAATAAAGCACCTTGGACAGGTTTTTATTCAAATGCACTGCAAGTGAAAGAGTGGTTAAAAAGGCAAGTGAAAAAGTCACTGAAGAACATTAAGTGAAAAAAATTTAAAAGTAGTAGTTAAGTTCAGTGATAAAGTGCAGCATAGTGCGCAAGCTACATTTAGCAATACATTGTAGCATTAAGTGTGTAGTAAGTTAAGCGATAGAGCATGAAATGAAAAACTCCCCCAATCTCCTCCACCTCCACATCTGATCTTCAAGATAAATACACTTAATAAACCAGTTTATTTATTTGCGTTCTCTATTATTATGTATCATTATTTTATACAGTATTTGTTATAAAGTACAGTTTTCTTATTTAAAAACGTAACAAAAAATTTGTGGTTTTTGGGGGGCTGGAACGGTTTAATAGCATTTCAATTCATTTTAATGGGGAAATGTAAGTTGATATATTGATAAATTTCAAATTGAGTTACGAGCTCGGTCACAGAACAAATTAAACTCGCAAGTCAAGGTTCCACTGTAGTTCTAAACTAAAATATGGACTCCAGCCATGTCTTAGGGTCAATGTCTGGGTGATTGTGGATGAATTGCCCAACACGCAGAGTAGATAATGAATTTCATTAACATGCTTGTGAATGGACTGAACAAATAACTTATAACCAATAAAAGAAGAGAATCTGGGTTCATTTGTGCCAAAACACATGCTTGATGTCAAAACTGTCAAATGTACACTGGGAGGTTCACAAGGTTGCTGGGCAGAGTAAAGTTAACTTGCAAGGATTAGGAAAGTTAGCTTCTTCGAATTCCACGTTCCACCTTAAATGGTGCTGTAGCTACGTTCAGAAGCCTGAACTACTGCGCCATTTAAGGTGGAATGGGGAATTCGATTTCGAATAAGGAGCTAACTTCAGCTTGACGACTCTGTTTGAGCAAACTCTTGACAAACTCTTTATAAACTTAGTTATGAATAATAACCAAGAAAATGTAGTGTAAACAACCGGTTAAAGTGTTCTCAGTCTAACTAGCGACGGTTACTGTGTTTACAACCAAACGCGTCTGAAAAATTACGTTAAGAGTCACAACTGACAACTAAATCTACTACAGTCTAAACCTGAACTAAACCTGACCTAAACAGCAAGTCCAGGTGGCTCAGAAGTGACTCCAGACTGTAGTTTCGACGTTTTAGACGCTGAAAGGTGAGAAATCTCCTCAGAAAAGTTAACACAGACTCACCTCTTCCTCTCGGCCCCCTTCTGGCTTCTCTGTCCGTGTCTGTCTCTCTAAAAACACCTCAAAATCACACCAAAACCTCCAGCGGACTTCACAGAGCTCTCCGGTGGAGACTCGGCGGCTTTTTTCCGCTCACACTGTACACCAGGATCACAACGACACGAAACTTTTCTCTTTTCTCCTTTCTCTTCTTTCTTTCTTCGCCTCCCCTAAGTTCGCCTCTCCTCCTCTCCACGGTCTTCCGCCATCGTCACGTGGGCCTGAACAGCTATTTCATATCCAATATCAAACCAAAGCTTTTAGAAAGTCTGGAGACTAATAAACTTATAACACGGAGGTGTTTTTTGGATTAAACTGAGTATGGTGTGAGGGCAAGTGTCTGTGTGTGTTCTTGTATTTCTCACTAGTGGGGACTGAAAGTCCTCAATACTAATGCCTGTCAGATCTGTAAAAGTGGGGACATTTTGCTGGTCCTCACAAACACTGTGTCAGTTTCATTAAAAACCTTTGTTGGAAAAATTAAAAGAGCAGAAGCATTGACCTTCGGTTGCTAAGGTTAAGTTTATGTTCATTTTAACTCGGTATTACACAAGCAAATGGAATGTCCTCACTAGTATAGTATTACCAAAGTGTGTTTGTGTGAATGTACCAGGTTTATACCATGTCGTGGGGACCAAAACCTGATTAAATACTCAGCTTGTGTGTACCTTTCTTCCTTTGAGGACTACAAGCTGGTTACTGCAATGTAAATTGTGAAGTTTTTAGGTGACAACATGTTTTGAGGTTAGGGTTTTAACTTTTGAGCAAGTCTGTGTAATGTCCCCACAATTCATAGAAACAAATGTGGGTGTGTGTGGGTGTGTTTATTGTTCTGAACATGTTTAGGTGATGTTACCTGTCATAAAGACCTTCAATAAACTCCTAATGCATTTTCAGCAGTAAAATAATAAATAGAGTATATCTGGTTGACCGGCTTTAAGTGACAATTCCAACAAAGCCTTCAGTAATACATCTCTGGAAGAAATAAAGTCTGCACTGGTTCACTTTCTCTGGTTTTACTAGCCAATTATAGGTCTGTGTTTGAGTAAAATGAACATTTTTGTCCAGATGTTGTGCAAATGCTTGAGTAAATAATGTTATATTTGATCAGCTGTGATGATGCAGGTTAGACTTATGAAAGACATTTGCTTACATATCAAAGTCTTTATAGGCAAGTCTAGCCACTTGATGGCCATTTTAGTGATGAGCAGTTAAAAAAGTCATACAACATCAAAATCCTGTATTTTTGAACTAGGAGAAATCTCTATTGACATTTATTTAGCTCTACTAATCCTATTCCTTCAGATCTGATCATTATAATTTGAGATCATTGTAACACATGTGCAGCCCCAACTTGGATGCTTGTTCACAAGGTATGATGCACCAGTTATGTTTTTGTGGACGTACAAGAAAATATCATTGGATGCTATACAAAGCTCTGCCACTGGGACTCAAAGCAGTTAGAATTATTCAACACATTTATACACTGCTCAAAAAAATAAAGGGAACACTTAAACAACACAATGTAACTCCAAGTCAACCACACTTCTGTGAAACCAACCCGTCCAGTTAGGAAGCAACACTGACTGTGAATCAGTTTCACCTGCTGTTGTACATATGGAACAGACAACAGGTAGAAATGAGAGACAATTAGCAAGACATCCCCTATACAGGAGTGGTTCTGCAGGTGGTGACCACAGACCTTTTCTCTGTTCTCATCCTTTCTGGCTGATGTTTTGGTCACTTTTGCATTCTGTCAGTTCTCTCACCATAGAGGTAGCATGAGGCGATGTCTACAACCCACAGAAGTTGCTCAGGTAGAGCAGCTCATCCAGGATGGCATATCAATGTGAGTTGTGGCAAGAAGGTTTGCTGTGTCTGTCAGCACAGTGTCCAGAGCATGGAGTAGATACCAGGAGACAGGCCAGTACACCAGGAGACATGGGGGGGGGCGTAGGAGGGCAACAACCCAGCAGCAGGACCGCTATCTCCTCCTTTGTGCAAGGAGGAACAGGAGGAGCAGAGCCAGAGCCCTGCAAAATGACCTCCAGCAGACCACTAATATCCATGTTTCTGCTCAAACTGTCAGAAACAGACTTCATGAGGGTGGTATGAGATTTTGAGTATGATTCTAAATCCAGACCTCCAAGAGGTAATAATTTTGATTCACATTGATCATGTTTATGTTATTTTGTTCTCAATGTATTACACTATGTAATATATAAAGATTTTCAACTGGAATATTTTATTCATTGAGATCTAGCATGTGTTATTTTAGTGTTAACTTTATTTTTTTGAGCAGTGCATATGACTTTCATACAGGGCTGCATCCCAAATGGTACAATAAATATATTGTAAAGAAATAGATATGGTAAAACTGTATTGGTATTAAAGACATTATGGTGTTTATGGGATTTCTTTATGAATACAATACATGTTTTCAGACAACGGTGGCTGTGTTGGGCTCAGATGTGACTTGCCACCACATTGGCCAACCCTGAACCTGTTGCTTTTCCATGTGATTCTTTAAAATGCTCAGAACTAAATGTATGTAAAACACCTGCAGAACTGTAAATTAATTGTGTAGAAGTCAGCATCACAAAGCTGACATTAGCTTCTTATTGAAATTTCGTGTTCAATGGTGTCACAGTTACATTCAGGGTCCTCATAGGGCTATTATGGTTATTATTGAAAGTCTGAATGTAACTGCTGCATAATTTATGGCACAATAAAAAAAATCGGCTTCAGGTTCATGGTAGTAGACAAATGTATTACATGAGCAATCTTAAAAAAATAAACCAAAGTCCAGTCTGCAGCAGTGTTAGTTACCTGTTAATTGTTACTGATGAGGTTAAGACATTCAGTGCTATATTTGTGACCCCCCCACTCCCCGCTTTTATTGATAATTAAATTTAAAACATTAATGTTCACTTCAATAAGATCCTTTACGCAGCTTCAATTAGAGCTGACCTGCTCATATTAACCTTAAACACTTGCATAGCAAAATAAGAAACTGCTAGTAGCATCCAATAAGAATTGTATTAATTATATTAATTTAGTTTAGTTTAACTATTAATTTTGTTTATGAATTTCCACATAACTGAGACCTAAATATATATTATTTAATTTTAGTATTGGCACACTGGCAAGATCTCATTTCCCTGAAGCGTGCTAGTTAGTGTACGACTGCAAAGAATGGCGCACCAATTGGAACACAACCAGACAACACGTGAAGCAAGCAAGGCGGCGCTTCCGGTTTGTTCCTTGTTGTCCCGCCCTTCTTTAAGACCATTGGTTGATTTATTACCGCGGCGCATTCTGATTGGTTCAGCAACGCAACCTATATGACAGTCAAGTTTTCTCAAACATCGCCCGGTTGTTTTACAGAGCAGTTCGAGAGCAGTGTAAATATTTGTTATACGTATAGAAGACTTCTGTTTTACGATTTTATGGTTTTAATCATTTGACTTTGAATCAAATATCGGCCAACAGCTGATTTTACGGCTCTTCGTGCTTCGTTATTGTGTTGTAAAGCACACGACCGCGGGCAACTGAATGGCGTGACTGATGTTTTATATCATTTATTTATTGAGGTTAGAATTAGGAATGCTGTTCTCACGTTAACGTTTGGACTGAACCACACAGTCAGACATCATTACCCGCAAAGGTAAGGTAGCTAAGGGACGAGACTGTCATAAAGACTGTAATAAAGTGCATCACAATGTACTTATACTTATAAAGCTTGTTTGGTTGACGATGTTTAAGTGACCGTCCAGCTCTGATCTGCGTGGAATTCCAAAAAGCAGGATTTCTCAATTTAGCCAGAAAACTTTAAACCCAAAGTCAAACTTGTCTAGTGTGAAAGGTTGTAGGACATGCCTATTGGCCAATCCTCAACATTAGGTTTAAGCTATCTGCCTAACTTTGTGGAGTACCCCCATTTAATCAGTCATTTTTGAGTCAATAAAGCTTTGTTATACATGTGCATCTCAGTAAATTAGAATATAATCAGTTTATGTTAATTTATTAAAATGTTAATTTATTTCTGTAATTCAGTTCAAAAAGTGAAATATACAGGTGCTGGTCATAAAATTAGAATATGAAAGTTTATTTCAGTAATTCAATTCAAAAAGTGAAACTTGTATATTCATTTTACACACAGACTAATATTTCAAATGTTTCTTTTAATTTTGATAATTATAACTACAACTAAAATCCTAAATTCAGTATCTCAGAAAATTTGAATATTACTTAAGACTAATTCAAAAACAAGATTTTTAGAAATGTTGGCCAACTGACGAGTATGGACATGAAAAGTATGAGCATGTACAGCTCTCAGTATTTAGTTGGGGCTCCTTTGGCCTGGATTATTGCAGTAATGTGATGTGACAGAGTCGATCAGTCTGTGGCACTGCTCAGGTGTTATGAGAGCCCAGGTTGCTCTGATAGTGGCCTTCAGATCGTTTGAATTGTTGGGTCTGGTGTATCTCATCTTCCTCTTTACAGTACTCCATAGATTTTCTGTGGGGTTAAGGTCAATTAAGAACATGGTCCTTAAACCAGGTAGTGGTAGCTTTGGCACCCTGTGCAGGTGCCAAGTCCTGTTGTAAAATGAAATCTGCATCTCCATAAAGTTGGTCAGCAGCAGGAAGCATGAAGTGCTTTAAAACTTCCTGGTAGACGGCTGCGTTGACCTTGGACCTCAGAAAACACAGTGTACCAACACCAGCAGATGACATGACACCCCAAACCATCACTGACTGTGGAAACTTTACACTTTTCTACCACCAGCACCACATCATCATCATCTTCCTTTTGTCTCTATATTAATGTACTTGGATGCAGAACTCTGAACAGCCAGCCTCTTTAGCAATGACCTTTTGAGACCATTTAAAGGCCTTTGCAGGTGTTTAGAGTTAATTAGCTGATTAGAGTGTGGCACCAGGTGTCTTCAATATTGAACCTTTTCACAATATTCTAATTTTCTGAGATACTGAATTTGGGATTTTCATTAGTTGTCAGTTCTAATCATCAGAATTAAAATAAATAAACATTTGAAATATCGGTCTGTGAGTACTGAATTAATATAATATACGTTTCACTTTTCAAATGGAATCACTGAAATTAATAAACTTTTTCATGATATTTTAATTGTATGACCAGCACCTGTATATGAAATACAGATTAATTACACAGACTGATCTAGTGATTCAAGTGTTTATTTCTTTTAATGTTGATGATTATGGCTGACAGCCAATGAAAACCCAAAAGTCAGCATCTCAAAACATTAGAATATTATATAAGACCAATTCAGAAATGATTTTAATAGGTAAATGTTGTTCCACTGAAAAGTATGTACAGTATATACACTCAGTACATGGTCGGGGCTCTTTTTGCATGAATTACTGCATCAGTGCAGGGTGGCATGGAGGTGATCAGTCTGTGGCACTGTTGAGGTGGTATGGAAGCCCAGGTTGCTTTGATAGCGGCCTTCAGTTCGTCTGCACTGTTGGGTCTGGTGTCACTCATCTTCCTCTTGACTATAGCTCATAGACTCTCTGTGAGGTTTAGGTCAGGTGAGTTTACTGCCCAGCATGCATTTCCATAAAGCTCGTCAGCAGACTGAAGCATGAAGTGCTCTAAAATGTCCTGGTAGACAGCGGCAGGGGCGTGGAAGTGGGGGGAAAAGTGGGACTGAGTTACCAGGGCCCCAAGTGGGGCGAGGGCCCTTGAGGAGTCTGGAATTTTATTTTCCTTTAAATATTAAAGGAAATAATATTTGATAATAGGGGCAAGGGGCCTTGGGCACTGCATGTCCATAGGGCCTAGAATTTGGTGCCACGCCCCTGGACAGCGGTGCTGACTTTGGACTTGATATGACACAGTGGACCAACACCAGCAGATGACATGACTCCACAAACCATCACTGACTGTAGAAACTTCACACTAGACCTCAAGCAGCCTGGATTGTGTGTCTCCACTCGTCCTCCAGACTCTGGACCTTGATTTCCAAATGAAATGCAAAATTTACTTTCAGTGATGGTTTGGTAATGAATCTATGAGTTTCACTTTTTGAATTGAATTACTGAAATAAATGAAGTTTTTGATAAGATGCACTCATACAGCTCTGGACCACTGTAACTGATCAGCTTTCCTGGTTTTACTATTTTATAAGTCTGTGTTTGGGTAAAATTAGCATTTTTGTATTATAAACTACTGAACATTGCTCCCAAATTCCAAATCAGTATTTTGAAATTTACAGCATTTGTATGCAGGAAATGACAAGTAGTGAAAAGAAGAAAAAAGGCGGTGTTTTTCAGACCTTGATTAAGACAGAAAAACAAGTTTATATTCGTGATATTCACAATACTAATGTTTTAACTTACGAAGACTTCTGAAATCAATATTTCAATCAATCAATCAAAATTTATTTATATAGCGCTTTTTACAATGGACATTGTCACAAAGCAGCTTTACATAATCAGTATCAGACATTTTAAACTAGTCTCCTCCTACCTAGGGGAAACACTCAGACCAAGGAGGGTTCCAAAGAAGGAGGTCGGAACTCCCTCAAAAAGGAACGGTGACAAGGGAGCCGAACGAGTGTAACCCGAATCTTAGTTTTACAGACTATGACTAATACATTTCGACGAAACACTGTTACAGGTAACATTTTTCGCGATATATTTATTTAAAACTAACTAACTAACTTTATAACTAAAGTCTTCAGAAGCATTCAATTTTGTAATCATAACACTTATAGTGCTTATATTTGAACAAAAAGACAGAATTAGTTCCAGACTTTTTGTGGCGGAAAAAAGAAGAAAAGTGATGAACAGTAAAGGACGTATGTTTACGACATTTAAAGTTTTATGACTAAACCTTAAACCCTCGTTACAAGTCATCAAATATTATGTTTTTACGATTAAAATGGGTTTGTGTCTGAATATTTTATCATTTTGGTCCTTTCGACTAGTCAATGTCACCAGGTCTCGACATACTCACGTAGAATAGTTTTTGAAGTAAATAAAGTCATTAAGTTAAGTTTTTCACTTTGAGTATCTAAGTAATGGTTTGGTA
>BRDA01007190.1:10959-26906 GCA_036984385.1 Crenuchus spilurus
CACAATGAAATACTTCCAGTTTAGTCGATCGCCATTTCCGCTCTAGTTTCCTTACAGTTTGTTTTAAATTAAGTGTTTCTTCATTATACCACAGATTTGATTTGTTCATCATCTTCACCAGACTTGCAGTTGGGTAACTTACTGCCAAAATTTAAGCAGCTCAACTCTGATGACTTGTGACCGTCCTTCTTTCTCTTGATTACATTCCAGAGGTTTTCAGTGGGTTTTGTCTTGAGATTGGGCTGGACATTTAGTGGTCTCTTCCTTTGAGTTGTAGATTCCACACATTTGACAGTGATGTTAGTCAAGGTTCAGTCAGAACTGTGGGTTAAGGAATATAAATCTGACTGTGTTGGAGATGTTGGGGTAATTCATTATGCAGGGTTCATTATTTCTACTCTGGGCAGATCAAAGTCTTTGCTCCTAATTCAACTCGTTATTAGGTGAGCAGAGAGAGCACCATCTTTTACTGGACGTTGATGATTCAGGACCAAAAGTGATGATTTCTACTGTTATGTCATGGTATTAAAGCACAATATTACAATATCAGTCACTTGCCACATTTACTTGCGCCCCTAGAGCATCTGGTTGTCTTTCCGGCCTCTTCTGTGCTACTCATCCCTGGGCTGAATGCTCCAGGCTTTGCCTCAGCTGAACAGAGCAGTGGGGAGGATTTGCCGTGTGGGAGCTCACATCACCAACATGGCCCAAAATGGCAGCACCTCTTCTGTGGAGAGCGGAGGAGCCGTCACAGCTGCTATTCTCATCATCGGTGATGAGATCCTCAAGGTGAGGTGGTTACAGATACCAAGAGTTTCAGCTAGGATGTGTCATCACTGATCATTTATATTCATCTCGCATAGAGAATCATGACTATGCAGTATGGTGAGAGTACTGTTGTTGCAGCTATCAAATATTTAAGTATTTGAGTATTCTACTAAACATTTTTTGATTGAGTAATTGGATAAAACACATTTTTGCTTGGATAAACAGTCATAAATACACAAGAGAATGCACAAAATAAGACATTTAATATTGAATGACCAATTGGTTTCCTTTTTTAGATGTTTTATTTCTTAAATTTATGCATAGCAACAAACTATTTTCTTGTCTATAAACATTTACAATTGCAAACACAAATAAATATGAATCAAACAAATAAAAATAAATAAAATTAAGTGACTTTTGTATCAAAAATATGACAGTAATAAATAAAAAGGCATAAACGTTGCCTTTATGTTGGGCAACTGTCAAGAACAGGCAAAAACATTGAGAACTGCTCAGCTAGCTTGATCATGTTTTTATTTTTCATCTTCTTAACTGCACAGCTTCATCTTTTTACAGATTTAATAAACACTGTATGAAGGGCATACTTGTCATCATCATAATAAACTAGACACACATTCAACAGTAGTCATAATTAACAGAAACCTAGCACTCCGCAGGGCTGATGTTAGTGGTGGAGCTCCGCACACACGGACTACACGCTGTGCGTGGGGCACCTTGATTTTACGGGGGCACCACACATCTTTGAGGGGCACCATGCTTCGCCTTCGTCCGCACCCACCAGGTCAAGAGAGCCACAGCAACACTGACCTTAAATTCCAAGATGTCTCCTCCTCAGTCATTCTTTTCCACATGTGTATCATTTAGAAGCCCCATTATCGCTTCATCTACACAAGAACTCAAAAATGACTTCACCTGAAAACAGTCACATGAACCCGCAGACCAAACCAATGCAGACACTACAGAAAATAGGACAGTGTGTACAAATTGTACAGGATATTGATCAGAGTGCTGAGATTTTATAATGTGGCATGTTGAGCCCTATTTAGATTCCATTCAGTTTGATTATCACGAGAATGTCTGTTTTGAACATTTTACACGTGTCCTCGGTGATGAAATTCCGGCTCGACATCATTCAAATAATTACAGGATTAGTGAGTTGTCCTGTACTATTATTTAATAGGTATCTCACTTTTCTTATAGATTTTAGTTTATTTTTCTGAGTGGAAGACTTTCCATCCAGACCAAGTAGATTATTGAATGGCTCTTCCAAAGCATTCATGTTTTCTGGTTTGTGATTCGTGAAGGTTGTTGGTGGTTCTACATGTTAAGAGACTTACAGCTAGTATCAGCAGCCAAAAATCTTTTTCCAACATGAGATGACATCTGCTGGGAAAATCAGAGATTTACATCCAGACAGAACTGAATTGATCAGATGAGCTCTGATTTAACTGAAAACAGGTCATTCAGCCTGAAATGTTCTCTTAGGATGAGGGGAAAAACTGACATGACACTTCCAGACAAATTGCTGAGGAACTCCTGTAGAAGAAGAAATTACCCCAGGACACAGAGTAAATTTAGTCCTCTCCACACAGGGCTTTAGAAAATCTTGAATTTGTTTCTGTTGCCATGATGACACTACTGTCTCTGAAATACCAGTACAGTCCTGAGAAGAGCCCTCCATGCTGAAAAGAGGCTTTCTAGCATTTTAAAGGAACTGACTCTACTGCACTGTGGTGTAATGAAAAGGTAAAGAGAACCTGTTTTATAAACACGTGTTTAACCACTGAATTACTCCGCACACTTTAACGTCGTTGTTCTGCAGGATCAGTAAAGGAAAACAGCAACAAACCTCTGGAAGTGCATATTGGATGTTTTTTATTTATCTCCACTCTGGTCTTCCATTTTCAGTGTATCCAAGTAAAAAAATATACAGATACTTGTGGTCGAGGCTAAGAAACATCTACAGCTCTGTTAATCATTCTGGACACATCAAAAACGTAACTCTAGTTTATAAATGTGATGATGAAGTTTGTAAGGTTACTGTTGTCTCTTGTGAATCAGGGTTACACCGCAGACACCAACAGCACCTTTTTGTGTCAAGGCCTGCGGAAGGTGGGCGTTGCCGTGCAGCGGATCACTGTGGTGCCGGATGTTCGGGAAGTCATCGCAGAGGAAGTGGCCCGACTCTCCCCGACCGTCACTCACCTCATCACCTCTGGAGGCATCGGCCCAACTCATGATGATGTGACCTTTGAGAGTGTTGCCATGGCTTTTGGTGAGGATCTGCGGGCCCACCCGGAGCTGACCAGGCTGCTGGAGAAGTTCTTTGGTAAGGTTGACCCAACTAGTTCAACCATGAAGCTGGCCATGGTGCCCAAGTCAGCCAGGTTAAACTACGGCACTGACCATCGGACTGGCCAGCCTCTACGCTACCCGCTGGTCAGTGTCCGTAACGTTTACATCTTCCCTGGCATCCCCTCCCTGCTGGAGCGGGCCTTCGACAGTCTTTCGCACCTGTTTGCTGCCTCTGGGACCACCTTCCACACACAGGAGGTGTTTGTGGATGCTGATGAGGCAGAGATTGCACCCATTCTGAGCCAGCTGCAGGCAAACTGGGGTAAGCGAGTGGCTCTGGGCTCGTACCCAAACTGGCTGAGTAACTACCACCGGGTCAGGCTGGTGCTGGACTCTGACAGCGTGGAGGAGGTGGAGAAGGCTCGAGCTCAACTGGAGGAGAAGCTGCCCAAAGGAAGTGTGGTCCAACTCATCACTGATCCTGTCTCCATTGCCACAGAGGAAGTCTATTCGCTCTCCAACAGCAGTAAGTATGAGGATTTCAGAAAAGGCACCTTCTCATCATTGTTTGACGCTTATATATACACCATATACGCCATATTCCAAACATTTTTCTTAATAATTTCAAATCATAATTTCATTCAATATGAATGAATCTAAAATGAATTTCACCTTTTTGAATGAAATTATGAACAGTAAGCTTTCACAATATTCTAATTTTTTGATAAGTCACCGTATTTAGTGTCAGATTTACTCATTTGCTGCCAGACAAAACATCAAAAATGTTAACACTCATGTAGCAAGAACTATAGTATTTCTACATGAATATACATGAATATACCCCAAATCAGAAAAAGTATGAAAATGCAAAAAATGGAGCGTTTCTCACATTTACTGTGGCTTTCATTGTCATTGCTGACAGTATGAACCCAAAAGATGTCATGTTGTGTCTGGTCATTTGTTAATATACATCCATTTTTGTAGTTCAGGCCCAACACATTCCATGTAGGTCTGGTATAAAGTTAACCTAAACAAGGATGTGATTTCAGGTGATGTCAGCAGCTCATCAATTTTTTGATTTGGTACAAAAGATCCATCCATGAAAAGTTCAGTATCCTTGAACAGAGATTGGCAGAGGATCCACAGTTTGTCAACAAATGCATGAAAAAATGATTGAAATGTTTAAAACAATGCCTGTCAAAGAAATATGGGAGGAAATGAAAATTTTCCCCCTGTACAGTGCATAATATCATTAAACAAGTCAATGAATCCGGGGGAATTTCAGTGCATAAAGGGCAATGGTGCAAGCATAAGCTGAACATCTGTGATCTCAAATTGCACTGCATCAACCATCATTCATAACTAGCTGAAATAATCACATGGGCAAGGGATTACTGTGGCAGTCCTTTGTCAAGCATTTCTCCCTTTATTGTGCACAAAAATAATCCTTATGTTCACATAAGGCCCACAGCAAATCTGGGAATTGGAAATGTGTATTGTGGTCAGATTGCTATTCCAGAACTTTTTTGGAAGAAATGGACGCTGTTCTCCAGACCAAAGACGAAAAAGGTTCATCCAGACTGTTATCAGCAACAAGTCCAAAAGCCAGGGTCTGTCATTGTATGGGATGGTCAGTGCCCTTGTCAAAGGTCATTTACACTTTACATTCACATTGCAACATATGTTGCCTTCAAAACATCTTTTCTATGGATGTCTGTTCATTTTTCAGCAAGACGATACAAAACCACATGCTGCACACATTACAAAGGCATGGCTGTGGAAGAAGAGGGTACAGGTACTGGGCTAGTCTGCCTGCAGTCCTGATCTGACCCCACTAGAGATTTTGGGTTCATACTGTGGAATGAAATAAAAGTCAAAGTAAATGTATGAGACTGTGTTGTTCCCATACTGTCCCAGCTTCTCTGATTTGGAGTTGTACTTCACTTTTGTATTAAAAGACTATACAAATGTCTGTACCTCTGTTGCAATTAAAGTGAATGTAAAGTTTTCTCCAAAATTGCCCTTAGGGTCACCCCTGGGGGAAAAAGTGGCTGCAGCCCTGAGGACGATAGAGACAGCAATGGAACAGTATTCATCTAATGAGATCTGTGTTGGTTTTAATGGAGGAAAAGACTGCACTGCACTATTGCATCTTTACTATGCTGCTCTGAAACGGTGAGAGGTCTTTATTTTTCACTCACAGAGCTGGTTCCATTTTACGTTCCCAGGTTTTTATGTGCATCATAAGTTCCCATCCACAACATTTGACTATCATAGATTGAAAATCTGTCCAAGAACATGTTCTCCAAAATGAAAACTTTACAGGAAAAGGCAATTAAAATCTTTACTTTTAATGTAAGATGTAAAGAGATGTACTTCAAGGCCATTTTGGAGCATATCTATTGATCTGGTCATTAAGAAATTTTCACAGAATGTGAAAGGCAGCTGCTTAGCTCAGATTACTCGGAAAACTACAAACCCCCAAAAATGGTGATACAGTGAACCTTGGTTTTTGTCATTAATCTGATCTAAAGTGCCTCATGATAACCGAAACAAACAATAACTGAAGCAATATTTCCCATAAGAAATAATGTAAATCAGATTAATTCATTCCAGACACTCCAAAATATTAACAAAAATGACATTTTATTTAAAATAACTAGTTTTACATACAGAACACAATGAGAAATAAATACAAAAGACTAATGAAATAGATAAATGAACATCACTCTTACAGGTTTACACTCTGTTTTAGAGAGTGCTAGTGTGGTCCAGCCAGCAGCCTTTGTTTTGTACACCTGTTCTTGGGATACTTGGCCGGTATTTATTTTTGCACCTGTTTTCAGATGATAGTGCTGTGCCTTTGGATAGGTAGCTCCACACCTTTGGAATGCCCTGCTTGACAATCTGAGGAAGACTTAGACAACTGATTTAAAAATTTTTTTTTTAAAGATTTATCTTTTTAGGACAACATGTGGACAATAAAATGTATTTTTATTAGTATTATTTGATTTATCTTTTAATTGATTTTATTTTATTTATTTATTTTTAAGTACTGTGAGCACTTTGAGATTTGCTACAAATAAAAAGTGTGTTACAAAATCCAATGTATTATTATTGTTATTGTTATTATTATAAATATATGGAAAGTTGAGTATATGAAGGGGTTCTGATGGCAGAATGAGCCACACGGACACAGTCTGGAATTTAAATACCTTCCTCTCTTTCAGGCGCTATCCTGACAGTAAAGACAAAGTGAAAGCTCTGTACATCCGAATCATCTCCCCCTTTCCTGAGATGGAGAGATTCATACAGGACACCATAAAAAGGTAAACAAGTAATCTTCCTTTTGAAACTAAGCTAGAGCCATATATTTAAAATGTTACTTTTGTTCAGCATGTTGTAGGTTTACACAAGTTCCCCTCTTACCACAGACATCAATCAGCCAAAACATGTTTTTGGTCCCAGTTTTACTTCTTTAGTTTTTTTTAAAAGCTCACAGACCTGGATGAGGTCTGATAGAAGTTTTGGTTGATATATTTTGACAGAAATGACTGAGCTGTTTTAGATGACTATGGACTACTATGGTGTTTTTTTTGGACTCCAAACATGTTTTGTCTGCTTCACTGTGTTTGAAATTGTGGAACTATGATTTCAAGGTAAAAAAAAAAGAATTTTTAAACCTCTGATTTGGTTGGTATAGTGAACATTAATACTTAATATTATTAATAAAACAATTCAAACTTAATATTATTGAAATTAGAGCTGGGGATATGCCCAAAAATTTGATCACGATACATTTTTCTATATTGATCTCGATAATTATCACAATATTACATTTTCTAACACTGTCACAGTTTTAAACAACATCTTTCTAAAAACATCAGAATAAATACATGAAATGTTACTATTTAATATATTAAAATGTTTATTGCCAGAACATAATATTGTTGAAAGGATGGAAGAGAAAGACGTTTACAGTCGTCGCTTTATTGTTGAAACTTACAGTGATTGCTGTTGTCCCCACGGCAAAATAACAACAGTCTAGAGAGCCAACAAGCTAATGGCTAAAGCTAGCATGCGAGCTGCTGAACACACACACACACAGAGCGAGCCTCCTTCTACGAGCACACAGCGACCTCGTGCTCTCTCGCCCGGCCCCACTACGCTCTCCTCCAATCACAGCTTGTCTTAAACACAACAGTGCATTTTGGCGGCGCTGGTGAGGAGGAGCTAAGAAGCAGCAGTATTACACGTCAGAACTCACTGTCAAGCTGCTTAGACGAATGTTAATGCTTATCGAATTCTATTGTCCTGGCTTATCATCATCATCGAGGGGAAAACTTATCGTGAAAAAAATCTATATCGTTTTATCGCCCAGCACTAATTGAAACTTATACTGAATTTTAGGTGAGTGACTTCAGTTCAATCTGTGTAGCTGTGAAACACACAGCTGTAAAAGACACCAGGCAGGTTTCCATGTAGGGCTGCACGATTTGGGTAAAATATCTAATTGCGATTTTTCCACAGAATATTGTGATTGTGATTTAAACCCCAAACCTGTATTAGTGTATTATTATTATTATTATTATTATTATTATTATTATTATTATTAGTGTATTATTATCACATCTATCAAATCTAATTATAAACTTGTTTCTACAAAAAAAGAGATTCCCAGGGTTCTCAGATTAAATACAGTTGTCAGTTTTATTTTTAAATTTTAACACCTAAAAAATAAAGACGGACAAAATAAATAATAGAAATTCACATCAAGGTTTAACTGCAACATGAGTAAAAATCTTAACAGCAAATGTGTGAAACATGAATGAAACATTAAATTACTTGCATATATGACTCACCAGCAGTGGACAGTAATGCGTCAGTGGAAAAGCTGAAATTAAAATGTCTCAGTTTTATCTTAAACAAATAGGGGCAGCTTCCTGGACAGGGATTAAGCCTAGTCTTAGACTTCCACATCACATTTTGAATGGAGATTTCCCATTCAAAGGAAAATATAGTCTAAGACTAGGCCTAATCTCTGTCTGGGAAACTGACCCTTAGAGCTTAAGATAAATTTTTTACAAAATATATAAACTTAACATTAAGTCAGTTTTTTTTCACATAATTCTATGAAAAATGCTAGAATGTAATCTGTAATAGAAACTAACAAAGTATCATCAGTGCTAATTACTTTTATTTCTGTGAATAAACCCCCCCACACACACACTCTTCAAATGTTTAACTATGAAAGTGTCACAGCAAGCATTTATGGACAGAACTAAAGTATAAAACAAATATATAGGGATTGTTGTTTAAAATAAATGATGAACCTAGCATAATGTGAAAACAGAGAATATGACGAGAGAGAGAGTGAGAGAGAACGAATATTGTTTTATAACATTTAACGTGACTCTTACCAAACGCAAAATGGAGTCTGTGGCCAAAACACTAGCCTGGTCCACTCGTTTATTTCGGCTGCCTTTATCATGTTCGAGGCATTACCTGTGGTTGTGCACACTTGCCCCTCTTCATTTAAACCTCACGTAGTCGACGCGTCTTCCAATCCATTAGCGATGTTCTCTCCCATATGGTCAAGAGGAAAGTACGACATCTGTAAACAACGGCTCTTTAATTCAAAATGCTCATTTATTAAGTGAACAGCGATGCTTTGGTAAGGTTCAGTGGTTCGACTCAGCCACATATCTGTCGTTGTAGTGTAGTACTCCACGTTTCTCAGCTCCGTTTCAGCTTTGGGCCTTGCTCGCTTGCTCAGGTAAAACAGTCATCTTTTCCCTGATGCCGAGTGCCGTGCTGCTCGTTTTTAGCTTTCTTGTTAAAGTTAATAGCTTATGGTGGATATGCATGAACAGCTGCTTCTCATTGGTCATCAGCAGGCAGTTCACGCGTTTTTTTTAAAGTGATACTTGCAGGCTATTGGCTAATTCAAATCGCAGCTTCTGCGATTAGAAAATCGCATCCATTCAAATCGCGATTTCGATTAAAAAACAATTAATCGTTCAGCCCTATTTCCAAGTGCAAGATTTTATTCAAATTCAATTCAGAAATGCTTCACAGTGGAAGTGATAAATAAATGCTCTTTAGCAGATAAATGTTGTTAGTTTAACTGTATTGCAATTATTGACAGGAAAAGATTGAATGAATTGTATTCATTATATTTTTTTGATGGAATAGATTTAAAGAAGCTTTTTAAACACATTGGTGTACACAAACCTGATGGATTGTTTTCTAGACTCTTTTGACTTGTTTCAATCTGCTTGTCTGTTGTAGATATGATCTGGACCTAGTCTCAGTGGAGGGCAGTATTCGGCAGGCTCTGACTGAGGTCCAGGAGAGAAAACCAGAGCTACGGGCAGTTCTGATGGGAACCAGACGCACTGACCCTTATTCTCGCACACTCACTCCACTCTGTCCTACAGACCCCGGATGGCCAGACTATATGAGAGTCAACCCATTACTGGTGAACACACACACACACACACAGGTCATTTTAGGTGCTCTTCTTAAGGGCACATTTTCTAAAAATACAGCCGCAGATTTGTCTTTAACCTTTTATTCTCATTGGTATCACTGGTGAGTTAGAAGCTCTGTTTATACATGCATCCTGGCTATTCCATGGGGCTGCTTGTTGTTATTGCTACTTTCCAGACTAGCTCAACCTTTTCACCATGTTTTACTGTATACATATGGGTGCACTGAAATTTCAGCCACTGAAAATAATCAAAAATAGCCCCTTCAGAAAGAAAAAAACAAAAATGTAGACAGTGGATGGCTTGAACGATGGATAGAACAAATGAGCAGTAGATGGTCGGGTAGATGGAACATTACAGTAGCAAGACATAAAATTGCATATAAACATACAGTTGGGCAGAAGTATTAATAGACATCAGTTCTGGTAGAATAAAGTGTATTTATTACATATTTCCATAAGTCCATAAGACAGATTTATTGCATTTACATGAGAGCAGAATAGCACTAAATGGCATGAGGTAGTTTAGTTCACAGTGAGTATCAGATTATGATATATTACACAGTGTGTGTCCATAAAAGAACACGGTCCTCTGTATATTGTGATATGATGTGACGGAGCACAGTCAGCAGGAGATCAGTGCTGTCTCTGCAGTAAAGAGACTCGTGGAGTCTTATTGCAGCAGTATGACGAGTGTGAAAACGCCCATAGTGTACAATGTTACTGGTGCGGCGTTCAGCCATTCAATTAAAATACTCAGCCATTTTAACTATGGATTGGCTATAAACAGTAGGTTTATGAAAAAGACAAGTGTGTCAGCTTTTTAAGTTTGAATTGCTGTGCAGTGATGTGTCCGGCCTTACGTTGCAGCAGCACAACTTTTTGCTTTTCTTGCATCAACGTTCGCATTATTGATGATGATGATGATGATGATAATAAACTGCGAGTAATTATCGCTTTCCCATAGGCACACAGTGTATGTCTGCACAGGCAGATGATCAGGTTAATGAGCCACAGATGTGTTGTGCATTTGCTATTTTGGACTTCTCAGTTGAGCCCGAGAGCACATAAGGTCACAGTCCGGAGTACCAGCTGGATGAAGCTATGCGAGTGTGTATGTATTTGTGTGATTTCTCGGGAAATGTGGATGGCTGGCTATCATCAGACTTGAACCATATCTCATGTTTATATAAATCTATATATACAGCCTAGCTTTTCACAAGGTCTCTTTCTTTTGTCAACTCTTCTTTATTGACAATATCTGAACAGATGAAACTGAGTGCGGTAGATCTCACCATATTTCTGTGCAAAAACTGAAATCACTCAAAGTACTACTTCATTGGGAATAATGCCAAAATCTAATGATTGTCCTTTGCAAGTGATGCACTATATTTAGATCTCACTTGCTAAGATATCTAATATCTCACATTGAGAATGTTTATTTTATTGTCAAACGTTCAGTCTTTTCCAGCAGTTTTAACAAAACTTCTCTGAACTCACTCGAACCACAACACAGACTGGTCTATATGCTTTAGGACAACATATGAGTTATACAATTAACAAAAAACTCATGTCGCTGAATGCTGCAGCCACCATTTTAGATACACTATATGTAAACAACCTATGGACCAGAACTACTACTCTAGAATCAGTTGTAGTGACAAAGAGCATGAATATAGAGGAATTTGAGCCTTGGTCAGTCTTCTACCAGCCCTGCTGCTGTCTGTAGCAGTACGGTGTAATTCAGCTACAGTCCACATCAGAAAAAGTGTGTTCGTTTAATTCAAAAAGGTGAACTGTTCTATTTACTATATAATCTAATATTTTACTTTCATTAGACAAAGTGACATTTCAAGGCTTTTTTGTTTTACAGTTGATCACTGTAAGAATAGCAGTGTTGGTGAAAAACACTTTTCCTTCAAAAACAAAGTCAATTTTGATGTTTTTCAGTTTTAATGATGAAAGAAAAAAAAAGAAAACCGGTTCAGATCATTAGAGTGAACGTGGCTATCCCGAGCTCGACTGCCGATATGACTTTAAGATGTTTTTAATGAAAGGGAATGTTTTTGGGTGATGTGTAATTAATAAGTAACTAAGTGGACTTAACTGTGTGTATATCAGAGTTAATGTGTTTGAGTGTACCTAATGATTTGGGCTATGAGTGAAGTGAATGTGCTGAAGTCTGTGGTAGGAGTATAAGCTGAGATGTGTGTATGTGTACAGTGGTTGAGCTGAGATGTGTGTACTGTGTGAGAGCTAATGTTTATAATTTCTGTGTCTGGGAGAGAGAGAATGTGTTCTAGAGCTTAATCTGTTCTCAGCCGGCGGCCTTGAGGTGCAAGTAAAAAGCCTGCTAAGACAGAATTATATTGTATAAGACAGAATAAACTAAATACCATTACCTATTGGTTATATGAAACTACATTAATTATGTTAAACACAGAGAGTTTTATATCTGTAAACACAATTCAAAGGAGAATTATGATTAATACCTAAAACATTGTATTCTTACAATCAGTAGGTCAGAAATCCAGAATATCAAATGATTATAATATTTTGTTTAGAATTTGAGTATTCAAACATTAAAACTAAAAAGACTTAAGATGTCACTTTATGTCTAAATAATATAAAATCTATCAGTTTATCTTTTTGAATTAAATTATGAACACAAATTTATTTTCACAATATTTACATTTTTGGAGATGCTCTAGTAGCTCACAAGTCACACTGTGTCCTAAACCACATCCACTAGTCTGAGACCTTCATTACGATCTTACTCAAACCTCATCCAGATCTTACTGAAGGTCTAACAGACTAGTTTTGCATCATTAGTCTGTATGAGAGGTTATTGAGCTTTGTTGGGACTTTAAGCGTCTTGGCTGTTTGACTTCATCAAATATTTCACCAAATCACAGCCAAAACACAGGCTCATTCAATTACTCCAACAAAACTTTTCCAAAAGTATTATGTGACAAAGCTGAGACTAACTCGCGTGAATTGAAGGCAATAAAGTGGGAATAATGATGAATGGGCTTTCAGAGCCTGTTGTGCAGCACCTCAATCATCTTAATCAATGTTGCTTATGTAACTGTAACAGCAGACAAACATGCGTGTCAGAAATACAGATCTGTACTTTACTTTGTTCTTTCAAACATTTTGCTGTTATGTTGAGATTTGGCCCTTTCAGTCTTTGAAGAGGGTATAAAAATTAGACAGTGACACTGGCTGAATGTGTTAAGATTAGTACTGATGCTGCCAAAGGCAAACATCTCATTGAACTGAATGTAAAAACAGATTTTTTTAGACTTTCATTTAAAACATCATCAGATGTTCACACAAGTCCTAAACGTAGATAAAGAGAACCCAGTTAAACAAATATTATACTTTTTAATTAATTTAGTGAGGATAATGATCCAGTATGACATACTCAGACGTGCATGTTGCATTTTGGAACTGCAGTACAGTCATGTTTAAAGTAAAAAAAACTAATGTTTTTATTGAAGCATGGACAGAGTTTGTGCTGTTAGCCTGTTCAGAGATTTTTGTGACCGTGTTTCTTTGAAGAAACTAATCTGCATATTTGCAATCACAGTTTTGTGCTTTTGTACAGTTACGGTTACAGACAAACCACTACACTCAATTTCAGTATAATTTGACACAAAAACAAAACACAACAACCACTTTAAAGACGAATTTGATAGTATCATCATCATCATCATCATATTTTCTATGGACGTGTTGGTTTTCTGTTGATATTATGAAACTATTCTATAGAATACTCATCACCACAGATCAGGCGGTTTATGTTGATGGCATTTGCTGTCTAGTCTGTACTGGACTCAGTCTGAGAGTAGAATAAACACTCCAACTCACTTATGTCTCTGTTTCTCTTCAGGACTGGACATATCATGACATCTGGTCATTCCTGAGGACCCTGTATGTGCCCTACTGTATTCTGTATGACAAAGGGTGAGCCTCATTACGGCAGTTAATTTCACCTCATTATTAACCACATCTAGGGTTTAATGAAGGTCTCAGACTAATCGATGTGCTTTAGGACACGGTATGATCAATAAAAAAAATCAGCATGTAGCTGAATGCTACAGCAGCTGTTTAGATACATGATATTCTATAAGTGCTAGAACTGCTCGTCTGCAGTCAGTTTCAGTGATGACTAGAAGAAATCTGATCTAATGTCAGTCTTCTACCAGCCCTGCTGTCTGCATGTAGAGAGCTTTTGTTCTGTTTTATAGTTAATAATAAGTCTCAATAAGTCATACCGTGTCTAAAACCACATCCATCACTCTTTGAGACCATTAAGATCTGGATGAAGTCTGACAGAGTTTTTGATGGATATAATTAAACTATTTAGATGACTGAGTTCAATTTGGATCATTCCTCAGTCAGTAAAGCACTGTTTAATCAGTCAGTTATTAAAGGCACAGTATGTAATATTTTGGCTTATCTTTTAGCAGAATTTAAGATAATCACTAATAAAAATGATTAAAAACACATCTAATCATTATAAACTAAGAAGTCGTTTGATTATTTTACCTCAGAATAAGCTGTTTATATCTACATTGGTTGCGGGTCGAACACCGACTGAGGCCGCCATGTTGCATCGCCATGTTTCTACAGTAGTTCGAAAAGGACTGTGTTGTAATGACGAATTGGCCACTCAAATTCGATGGCGCTGTAGCTTTGTTTTACTGTTGGCTGACATAAAACAGGAGAAGAAATAAACGTATACCTCAATAAGAAGAAATACACGGAAAAGAAGCAAGAATAAAGTTTTTTGGTTTATTTGTTAAGATGGCGGAACATTCTTATGCTCGTCAAGAAGAGAAAACACAACTTCAGTCATCAAAGAAAAGAAAACATGATGAAACTTAGCTTCATATTCTTAAATGGTGCTGCAGGACATTGTAGCGCATCGGAGCTGAACACTACTGCAGCATTTAAGGTGGAACGAGAGATTTGTAGCTGCGCGCTAGTGCGTGAGCTTAGCTAATATGAGCATATATTATATAGCATATAATATGCTTCAGAGCATGACAAGCTTACCTTGACTAGAGAAAAATGTGTATCCTGCCTGCATTATCTGTCTACAGTGAAGCAGTTTGATGTGTTTACTTTGTTTGTACAGAAAACAGCTAACGTTTACAATAGCACTACTGAAGTGCAGAAAATATGTTCCGTCTGCATTGTAGCTGATAATTTTACATATTACATTTAATAAATTTCTAATTAAAACTAATTTTACCACTTGACATATCACTAGCTCTAAAGCTGCTATTAGACATCGCGTTTGGGAGTACCAAAGATATATGACATCTTACGGCCACCGTAGAGACTCCTTCATGTTTGGAAGGTGGTGGTGGGCTTTGGAAAAAGTCTTCAGTTGGTTGCAATATGGAAACTAAACCACTAGATGTCGCTGGAAACTACATACTGTGCCTTTAAATGTTTATTTAGTTTTACTTAAATGATCATAATTTTTTTATATATGCTTATATTTAAATGACTTGTGACAATATCAGTTTAGACACTTGGTGAATAATCGTCCTGTACCTTTGCTTGTTGTGCAGATACACATCACTGGGCAGTATGGACAACACCTTCAGGAACCCTTCACTACAAGTGGCGGACAGCAGGGGCATAAACCGCTATAGACCTGCATACCAGCTGGAGAAAGAGGAAGAGGAACGCAACTCCAGGGTGTGAAGACGAGGGGTTATGAGAACAATGACAGGAACAGGAGCTGAAATAATTGATGCCTTAAAGTAACAATAAGTATGTTGTGTCTGTGTATATATGTGTATAATTAATAAATAGAATATAATTTTCTTGATCCAGACCCATTTTGATTAAAGTAATAAAGTGTGGAAGAATTGATCATCAGACTCTTTCAGAATGGCCTGAAATGACTTGATTTTATGTATGTACATTAAAATGATAAAAATCACTTCTCTTTTGTTAAATGTTTATTGGGAGAGTGCCCTGTGGATGGGGAAGTGCTGTGTCCTGTAGACTGTAGACACGTGGGAGCTAATGCTAAATAAAACAATTGTAACATTTATATAAACATTTAAGACTTTGTTGAAAGTGTTACATAATAAGTATCAATGAGAATTACTGTAACAACTAGTGTCATCAGTATTTACATGTGAGCAGTATTTAGTCATACAAAAAAAAAAAAGACCACTTATGTAATAGTGGAAATAACTCCCGTTGACTTGGAGTGTCGGTTGTGACACTTTCCTCGTTCCTCCTGTGCTCATTAAAGAGGTTAACTGGTTCACTGTTGCACTCGCTGTAATTGTTGCGCTCTGGCATGAATGGCCCATGGGGCATCACCATTATGCCATTGGGA
>BRDA01007192.1:0-10015 GCA_036984385.1 Crenuchus spilurus
ATTCTAAAGAACATGTCAGGACATCTGTCCATCAACTGAGTCTCTAGAGAAGGTGGGTCATGCAGCAAGACAACGACCCTAAACACACAAGTGGTCCTACTAAAGAACGTTTAAAGAACAGTTACAGAAACGTTTAGTTACAGTTATTGCTGTAAAGGGGGGTCACAGCAGATACTGAAAGCAGAGGTTCATACACTTTTGTCTCTCACAAATATGTCATATTGGATCATTTTCCTCAATAAATAAATGAGCAAGTCTAATATTTGTGTCTCATTTGTTTAACTGGGTTCTCTTTATCTACTTTTAGGACACATTTATGCAGAAATATAGAAAATGTGGGCTAACCTTTTACCACTATGGTACTCTGTTGTAACAAAATGTGTCAAAACATTATACACAGTCAATTTTAGCTGCACTGAATGTTGTATACAAGTAAATGCATAGAAATGTGAAACAAGTAGTATGAGAAGGCTGAATACATATCAGTCTGATCATTATATTTCAGCCAATATATGAACCATATATATTCAAGGCAATCCATTCATAAGCTAGTATCACCGAGGTTGAGTCAACTGTAATCCTAAAACTGCTATTGTTGCTTATATTAACCTGTCTTAACATTAGCAATCACATATTACAACCCCAAATAAGGAGTTAGGACAGTATGGAAAATGCAATGTATGTGATAAAAAGCAAAAATCCAGGACAAAAATATTTTGTGATTTGTCTGGTCAGTTCCATTTCATTTGCTAATTTAAGTTCCCTAGACAAAAAAAATCACTTTGCGTGTTTAAGGCCACTGCAGATGGGGTTGCACGAGGAAACGACTATAAATACCTGCAAGGTCTGCATCAGGATTCATAAATTGGTGGTACAGTGCAGTGAATGTTTTGTTTCGATATATGGAAAATATGGAAAAGGAGATGTTAACGACTGGCAAAAGGAGTGACGGCATTTGGCAATTTCAAAAGTCATAGTGTGAAGGAAGAAGCTGAATTTGCAGTGGTATCAGAGTGTACAGTCATACCGGTCTCTCAGCAGTGGCAGAACTCAGTCTACAGGAAATTCTCATTAGCATTGTGGCTGACAGTGTGCCACTCTTTTCAGCTTATGTTCAGGGTACGCAGTTCCCTGTGTAATGTTCTTTCAGAAAGCAGTAGTGAAGCACCACAATTCTGATAATCACCTGTAGACTGGGACTTTTGCCATTGCTGGTATAATCTTTACACACTTTAATACAACTTTAATACACCTGCAAATTCAGCTACTTCCTTCACACCCTGGCTTTTGGCACATCCAAATGCAGTCACTCCTTTTTGTCAGTCTTTAACATCTGCTTTATGATCCAGTTTCCAAACATCAAATAAGACATTCACTGCACCATCTGTTCTCAGTCTACGAATCCTGTTGCACACCCTGCAGGTACTTACAGCACAACCGTCCTCGTGCAGCGCCATCTGCAGGAGCCTGAAGTTACTACCACCTTAAACACACAAGTTAACCCGTTTTTTGTAATGGAAGATTACATCCGTTCCTGCATTTCAGCAGGAAACATTCCAAAAAGAAGTTACCATCCCAACTTTTTTGGAATGTGTTTCGGACCTGAAATGCCAGAATGGAAGAAAATTAACAGATGAAATTAAGTTGAGCAGCCACAACATGAAATATCATCCTGTCTGCAGTGAAATAAAAGTCAAAGTGAATGTAAGAAAAATCGTTTTTTTTATATTTGCATTTTCCACACTGTCCCCACTTCTTTTTAGAGTGGTATATTCATTTGTTTTCTTCTTCCTGCCTCTTTAGATTACTGCAGCCTACAACTTCAGATCCTGCTGGAGGTGGCCCAACAGGAGGTTCAGACCTACTGAGAAAGCCCAATACTTTAATCGTACTGCTAATGATGCAGACAGTTTACTGTTTGTGATGCAGTTTACTTGCAGTGTTTCAGCTTTGAACTAGAATATTATATCTACTATCTACCAGCCACAAGTGCTACACGAGTTTAAAGTGATTAGATGCTTCCTTAAATCTTTCTTAAGGATGCTTTTATGATTTTATACAGCATCACTGTATTTTACTCTTAACTTCAAATCTAAAACTACTAGAACAATAGGGAAGGCCTGTAAATGCCGTCAGTCCCTTTTTAAACCATTTAATAAAACAAATGAAAACCTTACTTGTAGAAAACGTTTTATTCAGATCACAACAGTAAAATGTGCACACAAGGGTTTAGAAAATGTGCTGATCTGAACAGAAAACCACGTGAGGTTCTGAGATGGTCACCAAAATCGTGCTCCTCCAGTAAACTCAAAGCTTTGTGTTTGTACACAGAGACGTCTCTCAAATGTTATATTTAAGATTACAAACATGGCTGAAATGGGCTGGAAGGCACTTTAACTCACCATCTACCAACAGCAGTAATATGAGTACATGAGCTTCCTGTATTAGGAATGAAAGACAAGCACAACTAGCTTCATGAATCATTAGAAACTGAAATAATTAAGAGACGCAATGTGTTAACAGGTGTAAATGTTGAGGTACTAGTTCTGAACAAGTTCCCTCAATTTATTTCTCTATTTAATATTACTTCCTGTTGCTTTGGAATTGTTATTGCATGTCAGGATCTCCTGCTGTTCCCACGGAAAGAAACCAAAAAGCCTTTAAAATAAAGAGGCAGAAGTCATCGTTTTCTCTTAAGTCACTCAGCATTGTACACAAAAGGGTGGGAAATGAAGGCTGGAGAAGATACGTTATAAACAAATGCCATGATTTTTATGTTTTAAATAGGGCTCACAAAATAAAAAATGGTGAAATAAAGTAAATGTGTTGATCACTTATCTAAACATTAAGTGTCACGTGCACATCTGCAGGGCAATTCTAATTACCCACAGATTTTTAATCAATAAACCTTTTTAAAAAGTCTATCACTGTACTTCTACTGTGACTATTATAATCTAATTTGGGCAATATATTAACTATTTAAACTACTGTCAGAAACAGTCATTCAGTTGTTATGAAGTGGCATTTTGTCACATTATCATGAGACTTAATCTGAACTCTCAAGCCCTCCACCAGCCTAATGACTATAATACAGTTTTATATGCACCACTGAAATCTGCATAGTAACCAAGTCTCAACCAACCAAGGCCAAGATTCTTAGATTAAGACCAGTACTCAAGCCAAAAATATGTGTGTGGTTGTAAATTCTCAGCTAATGAAAATGAATGAATGAATATTCACAGACAACTTTATTTTTCTTTGTTTTGTGGTGTCCTGTCACCACAGCTACACTGTTATCTTGTTTAAATTACAGGTCTTTCATGTAATCACTGCCATAGTTTGTGACGTCCTTGTGTAGTAGTGTCAGTTAAATCTCTGTACATACTTACCTCTTCCTGTATACACTGCTAAACTAATATATATATATATAAAACAAATTGTGCAAATCAATTCTAAATACATTCCTTCAACAGCTGCGCTCCTCTGCACGGCTTTTCAGAAGTGCAGACAAAAGTGAAACTTTAAGACAAACATTCTGACACACTGATGGACAAGCAGGTCCACAGAAAAGAAGAAGGTCACTGACGATTTAAAAAGGATGAAAAATATGTACATATAAAAAAGTCACATTAAAAATGGAAGACAGACGGGCAGTGGAAGCGAGCGGGAGCAGCTTGGATAAAGAGAGAAAATGTTTGCCGTGCCGTTGCTTATTTTAACTCAGGAATTAGCTGGGACCAGCTGATGTTGGCCATACCCAGGTCGTCGTCCTCTAGGCCAGAGAAGCTGATGTCCACCAGAATCTTACTAAGGCTGTCATTCATGGTGTCCAGCACCAGCCCCTCAGTGAGAGAGCGATTGGCTGCCCCTACTTGGAGCTCCCGGGAGCAGCTGGGTGTGTTACGGAGCGGAGAGCGCTGGCTGCAGGTCAGGAGCTCACGTGGGGAGCTGAAAAGGGGCAACTCCTTGAAAGGTGTGCTGTTTAAACTGAAAGTCATGTGCTCTTGCCGCTGTGGGGTCAGCAGAGGTCCATTAGGGGTACGGATGGGGCTGAAGTCCAAGACACCGCGGCTGCATTTGCCCAGTGGAGTGATCTTCCAGGGCTCCAGAGCAGTGGGTGGCTTGCTGGGAGTGGAGGATGCCGGGTGGCTGCCCTTGATTGGAGTTTTGAAGGTGTAACCTCGGCTAGGGCTGTCCAGCTGCGGCTCAAGCTTGATTTCCTTGAAGTCCGGCTGCTCTGGCTCAGCCTCACATGTGTCCTGGCAAGCAGAGTTGTCAGAAACCACGCCCGAGTCAAAGAAAGTGCTGTCAGGGAAGAGCAGAACTGGCTCCTCCGCAGAGGGCAAAACCAGGTGCTGCTTACGGCGAGATCTACTGGTCTCCCTCCGTCTGCCACTGGGTGGAGGAGCGCTGGAGGCAGCAGTGCTGATGAGAACATATAGTGGCTCTTCTTTCACTTTCACTGAGCTTTTGGCTAAACTGGAATCAATCTGCAAAACCATTCAAAAACACCCCACACACCAAATAACTGAATTAAAACAGCGTACAGATGTTTCTGCTGCTTCACACACACCTGCTACGACATGTCTGGTGACTGAAATGTGCTTGTTTCTGGTGTTTGTCCACGTAATTCTGGACAAATACTGCTTTTGTTAAACTACTGTTTAATTTGTAATAATATTGTTTAAATAACATTTGTGCTGTTATACTGCTCGTATTGTTTTTGTTGAGTTAAGTGTTTTTACAGTGTAGTTAACCTGAATTAGCTGGTTTTTTCATACATATGCTGTTAAACAGAATGTTGCTTTGTTATCCGTCTTGCATTTCTGCTTTGTATCAAGATCGAATAATAATATATTTCTGTAGACACAGCAAACTAAGAAGGCCGAAGAGAAGTGTTCAGTGTGTTTACATTAGGAATAATCTCAGCTAGCAAACTTACATTCAAGTTTCTGATAAGACAGACTTAGTTTTGCACTCAAACTATAATTATTACTGTGTGAACCTCAACACTAAATGGTTTCTGATACAGTATCACATACTATGTACATGTCATTTATACTAAAAGGCTAGAAATTCAAGACGGCTGGTGTTAGATTTTAACAAAGCAACATGTTTGACGACTTCCGTTACTCATTAGCTTCATAGTACAAAACTGAAAAGACAAACTACAAATATTAGTCCTGATTGAGTGGCTCCATCTTGTGGGAAAGCTGAAATTCTTATTATTTATTGCCTATAACCTTAAATAAGGATTAACCTTTACCTTGGGGGCAATGCAGACCCTCTTCCCTCCTCCACTGGAGCTGGAAGCAGAGGAGACCGAGCTCTGCTGAGGAGTGGAGAGGGGAAGTGATGCTGAGGAGGGCAGGAAGAGCGATGGAGTAAGAGGAAGCTGAATAGGGACCAGGTAGGAGTCTGTACGAGGCAGAAGAGGCTTCATCTTCCTCTCTGAGGAAAATGTAGATGTTAGAAAATGCTCATATTGAATATGCAGTATTATTCAAAGAATACACAATAATTATATAAAAAAACATTAATAAACATATAAAAATCCACAATCCCTTACGCAGGTCTGCACTTTATCCAACTTCATGAGAAAAAATTGGCTAAACCTTAAATATTATATTGAATTATATCTGGTTCTAATATTCCAAAATTGATGTAATCGTCACCTTCAGATCAAAGATGTCTCATGATGAATGGATTTTACACCCCTAATAAAGAACATACACATGCTGCCCAATTCTTTTTTAACTGCTATGCAGCTACCTGCTTAAACGGCACACCTTTCCAAATCTCCTGAAGTCCACTCTAAACCCACCTGTGCTACCAGCTGGTGTCACTTTCTTCTGATCAGGCAAAACTCTCTTCTGTTGCTGTGAAGACAAGTTTGATTAGTTTTCCATTCTCTGTGTCACAGCAGAGCAAAGTTGACAGCCATTGTACAGAAGAGTAACAGTCTGAGCTACAGCTACTAGTGAAAAGGACACAATCAGAGAAACAGAGCTGGTTAAGTAGAGACGAACTTCCTGCTCTCAGCCTGAACACAGTAATCCTGAAATGAAGTCAGCGCCATCTCTGAGACGAATAATCTTCCCTGTCAGACTCTAGTGAGAGAAAATGTGGAAAGAGTGGAATTAAAAACAAATCTTACTTTTTGTTCACAGACCCGCATGGTCTGAGAGAAAGGGGGGGCGGCCGGGTCAACCACAGGCTGTGAGGGATTGTGAAATCAAAAAGGCATTGCTACAGATATGTAAGACATCATTACAAGTGCATGTGACCATGAATGAATATGATTACAACGTATCTAAATGATGTTTTACTTTAAACACATGTTTTTGATCTGATTACAAAACAATCTGTATAATTAATGTTGTCAATTACCTTATAAATCTGGTCTAAAGTAAGACACCGATTTGCCTCCGGTCTGATGGTCCAATAGGAAATCTTGCCATCTGGCGTGGTCTCCCGGACAAACATATCATGCAGTGAGAGGTTATGACGAATGGAATTCTTGGGGGCAGAAATGTAGGGAGAAAGAGAGAATGACAACGTGAATCTAAACAGGACAACACACACTTTTAACTTTTAATTAATAAATTTAATTGATTTAATTGACTGACTGATTAAATTCATTAGAAAATAATATATATATACAGTTATACAAATTTAGGCAAAATGCTACATCCTATATTACCTTCCAACCTGGTTTAGCCACATTTCGGAAGTACGGAAAGTGGTCCTCTATCCAGTGGTAGATTTCTTTCAAAGTCATCTTTCTGGTTTTATTGCTATTGATGGCAAACTGAATCATGGCCATGTAAGAATATGGCGGTCTTTCTGCCAGAGCATCCTTAACAGCACATGTTTCTTCCTCTGTACTCCTTAACTAAAAGACAAAAAGAATGTGCTGCTTTAAAATGAAAAATATGAGAGAAACTTGCATAAAAAGACTTCAAATTGAAGTATACTCGGAAAACTCTTGTGACACAAAAGAGCTTTTTATTAAGTACCTCCTGAAGTGGAGTATTCTCCTTACTGGAACCATTCTTTGCCGACTCAGGGCCAAGACCATCTGTACTCATTCTCCCCAGCCATTGAATGTTAGTCAGGCTGTTATCTAATAGACTGCACTCCGTTTCTTTTTGCACTGTCAGAAAGAGAAAGGACTGTTACGCAGTTGTGTGAAATCTAACAGTAAAAGTAGAAGCAAAAGGAAAAGAAACAATTTAGATGTTAAACGGTGCAAATCAAAACATACAACGTGTACTTGTTGTCAAAGTATTTGCGCCCATCATAAAGTCTGTGGTTATGCATCCTTCAGGTCCATCAGCAACCGTACGGCTGCTTCTATGTGCGGTTGGTCCAGTCTTACAGGAGACACTGGCTCCCTCCTCCACACTGCTGCCACTCAGTAAAATGAACTTGTTTGGTCCCTGTGGGCCATGTTCCTTTCCTTTGGCAGTCAGTGCACCAATAACACTTTGAAGATCTGCAGTCTTTGGTATGACCACTACCTGTGTGTCAGACATAGTAGGATGGTCCACGATACAAATTCCATGTGGAAAGGACTGAGCACTTGTTGTTGTAGCAGCCTTGGTCTGTGCCCCATCAGCCTCTTTTCCATCAGGTCCATTTTTCTGAAATGGAAGTTTCCTCCTCTTGAGGATTATGGGCCTCCTGGGACTCTGCATCATTCTGTTCATAACACAGTGAATAGGCTGTGTTGGCTAGCAGTCTGGATAGAAGGAACACATTCAGTTATGAAAAGCATATGAACATCTTATAGTATTATGTACAACAATGTTGGCTGACGAAAGATAAATGGTCAGTAACTAGCCAGACAACCATAGCCAACCTCACCTCAAATTTAGACCAACAGTCGACGTCAGTGTAACGTTAGGCAAATTTAAAGCTACTAATATTGTTATGTCTGCTTACAACGGTGTCCTACTGCAGAACAAATTCAATTTGAGGCTTTACAAACTACAGAAGCGCTTCAACTTACAGGACTTTTCAACGACGTTTGAATAAAAGCTAATCGAGTGACGTACTTCCTTCTAGAACATAACACCGTTAAAACATCACCTTCATGTCTCATCAGTCTCTGCTCGGTCTGAGGTTCACTACGTATCGTTACTAACATTGTTCAGAATAGTACACTAGCCAAAGAAAACAGCCTGGATGTGGCAGACCGATATCGACAACGTTAAACGAGCAATAACAAGGATACATCAAAACGTTTCCAGGTGTAAACGAGTCTGCGTACACAAAACCAAGCTATTAAATTAGACTGGAGAATTATTTTGTCAGTTCTATCTACCTATTAGCAGCATATGCTAACACAACACAAAGAGCCGTAGTTAGTAACGGGGAGCTCCATTAGGCTAAGTGGACAGGTTAGCCAGCAAGTGCTAACTAGTGATAGCACTTCTAACACCAGCAGAAACAAACAGTCTTTTGCATCTATTAAAAGAAGTTCGATGTTAAGACAAACAAACCTTCATATTATTCCCCCTCTCGGTTTATTTTTATGTTATCGTGGCGCTCTGATCGTCTGAATTAGACAGATCTTTGAAAGTTAGAGACCCTAAGAGCAGCAGAGCTGTTTGAATTTTGGCGCAGTGAATTGATGTCGGCCACGTGATAAGAGTCTGACCAATGAGATTGAGCGATGTTGGTCCGCTCTGTTTGGAAACCAATGAAAGAACAACACAAAGAGTCAATGTCGAGGAAGTGAGGCCAGTTTCGCTTTGAGATACTACAGAAAACATTTAGACGATAATTACACAATGTTTAAACATGTAATACTTTGTTAGTGACTCAGATATATGTGCGAGACGGAAGTGAAAGTATGATTTAAGTTAAACTGTGAGAATAAAACAGTATGAATACGGTATGCTAACGTTGTGTACATTTAGCTTATTTACTTAATATTGTGATTATTAACATGAGCTATATGTTCTCTCTTCACAGCGTTATCATGACATCTAATGCCTCGTCAAGCACGGAAAAGAAGTTTGCTCAACCCCAAGAAATCTCAGCTGTCGTTTGTACAACAACCAAGAAACGGACCAAGACATGATTATGGACCACAGTTACGAAGTGCAATCAACCCAAAAACCCTTTCAGAACCACCACGGCAAGACATTATGCTTTCATGGGTAACTTTTTGTTTTTGTTGCTGTTTTTCTCTCTAAACTCTGTTTATTTAAGGAGACACAATGTGTATGCTTTGAACACAGAAATTTAAAGCACTATAAGGATGGTTAGATATGAGAGGTTGTTGTTATTGTTCTCTACATTTACATGGTTGAACCATGTTTGTTGGTTTGTTTATAAACAGTAAACAACAAACTGATATTTGTAAACTTAAATATCAATAATCATCTTCTTAATAATAATAATAATTATACTGTAGAATGTAATGGTGAGCAAAACTAATAAGCACTAATTTTCTGTGGCAAACAGGTGTCTCCACAGTTCACTTCACATGCAGCAGCAGCAGCAGTCCGAGGTGGACGAGGGAGGAAGAAGAATCAGCTCTCCACAAACACTATAACCACCACCTCGGTTTTGTCTTTGCACCCCGATAAAAGAACAACTGCTTGCAAATTTCCTAGTTTGTCATTTGAGACAAGCACACCAATTCTACAGAAATGCCACAAGGCACTCCCGAAAAAGACTGCCTCGTGTGTTGGAGGTACTCCTAAAGCTCAAAGTGCAAGTGTAGCGGATGAGAGTAAAGCAAAATGTTTATTTGATATTTTCACTTAAAATCCTTCCTGTAATGATCATTGTTATTTTTTTTTCATTTCTTGATGTATTTATTTTATATAAATGCTTTTTGTGACAATTTTATGTTGTAATTTTGAGTTCAATGTGATCTGAGAAGCAGACTTTTATTTTGAAGTCACGTAGGGCTTCAGTATGCGCGGGAAATCCCTCTCCTCAGTACGCGGTAAAACTAACTGAGGAGAGGTGGGTGTTTTCTGTGCTCCTCATAAAA
>BRDA01007192.1:17545-28758 GCA_036984385.1 Crenuchus spilurus
TTATAACACAATTATGTTGTGTAATGCAGGGATGCAGTAAAATGGTGTACTAAAAAGAAGGTAAGGTGTACCATGGCTCCAAAAGCTTTAAAAGATGTCGAAAACCTGTATTTTCTACCTCAGTGATATGCTAAAGGTAGGCTTAAAGTATTTTCACACTGCAGACATTATAGCTGCGTCCTGCTACAAGTTGCGCTCTGATTATGACGCCTGCGTGACGGCTGATGTAAAAACAAAGTATCGGGCTTAGGTTCGTGTTCAGTAAAGCCGATTCCGATCAACCGTCCCTAGTATATGAGATTTGGAAATCACTTAATTCTGTTTTATATGTACATTTATTTACAGCTTACACAACATCTTAACTTTTTTTTTTTTTAGTTTTTAATAACACACCAGCTCTGGTTTTCTTTCCGTTTTGCAGATAAAGTCAAACGTAAACCAAAGGAGCACAGTTCATTAGATTTTTCACCACATTTACATTTCTGCACTAATATACTGTGTCTTACCTCCTGGGTCTTATTATGAGCTGTTATTTTGTGGAAGTCTGTTGTAGAGCTGGGCGATATTGGCAAAAATATTATCACGATAATTTTTCTATATTGATCTCGATAATTATCACGATATTAAATTTTCTAACACTGTCATAGTTTTAAACATCATCTTTCTAAAAACATCAGACTAAACACATGAAATGTTACTGTTTAAAATATTAAAATGTTTATTGCCAGAACATAATATTGTAGCGTCCGGCTGGACGCGTTGAAAGGATGGACGAGAAAGACTTTTACATTTGTCGCTTTATTGTTGAAACTTACAGTGATTGCTGTCGGACACAGCCACTCCAACATAACAACAGGCTAGAGAGCCAAGCTAACAGGCTAATGCTAGCACTCGGGCTGACGCACACAAACACACCCCTCCTCCTTCTCCTTCTCACACAAACAGAGGAGCACACAGTGACCTCACGCTCTCTCGCCCGGCCCCACTACGCTCTCCTCCAATCACAGCTTGTCTTAAACACAATACAGTGTATTTTGGCGGCGCTGGTGAGGAGGAGCTAACAAGCAGCAGTATCAGACTTCTGAACTCACCATTAAGCTGCTTAGACCTGAAATGGAAACGAACGTTAATACTTATTGAATTCTGTTGTCCCGGTTTATCATCGTCATCGAGTGAAAACTTATGGTGAAGAAAATGTATATTGTTTTATCGCCCAGCACTAGTGTGTGGACATATGATTGATGTGGTTATATTTTGACGTCAGGTTCACTGCGCCGAAGGTTGAATGCTGTGGTGAGACTGCTGTACAGAGGTTTATCTGCAGTCACTTCCAGCAGCGGATCCCGCTTTCTGCGCAGAGCTTCACTGCTCCTGTTTTTGCTGTACCTGCTGCTTATACGCATGGACCCAGGTGAGGATACTTACATTAAACTGAAGCTGTTTATGAGCTTACTCACCTAACAAAGAGGAAGACTTGGAGCATAATGCTTTTTATGATTTGACGCAGGTGGAAACATTCAGTCTGTGTTGAGAAGTTTCCTAAATATTTCGGACCTTTTAGACACAGTTTGTACTTCAGCTTTCATTGTTTCAATATGCAAATGAACCTGTTGTCATTGCCGCGTTGCATTAGAGATGCACATCTACTCAGTTATTATACGTGTTCTTTAGTGAACACTTTGAAAAATTCCCGCCAAAACATTCATGAGCAGCTCTCACGGCTGAGCAGCTGATTAAAAAAACGTTTTCATCGTAGCCCACATGACGAAAGTGTTAAGTGAAATTTTTTAATTTAACCCAATAAAAAGGTTCAGAATTGATTAATTATGTAATAATTCTTTAAATCATAGTCAAAATGGTGGTCATAAAAATAATAAATGCATGTTTTACACAAACCTTTCAGTCATAATCTCACTTGTGTTTGGTTTAAAGTCATTTACTGAAACAAATCCTTAATCCACAGCCTTGTCCTCGGCTTACCCGTGGATCCTGCGCCTGTATGGACTCTGTCAGCAGATGTGGAACAGCATGTTTGGACCATACTACCAGGCTTTTACCTGAAACCTAAAGCAAAATGAAACTGAAATACTATGTGAGCACAGCTCAGGTGACTAACAGGCCTGAATATACGTACTGAACACAAGAACCCAAAATTGTCTGTAGTCAGATTTTACTCATCAGCGGAATCTACATCAGAAATAAACAAACAGGACATTTTATTTTCTAACGTTTTGTAAATCCAGCAGCTTTGTAACACTAAGTAACACAATGTTTATAAGTTCTAGCTTTTCTGACACTTAATGAGTTAGTATTGCTTTTGTATTTCACACGGGGACTTATCAGCTTCTTCAGGTCAGACAGTTTGCCTTTCTAAATTTGTCTTCCCTTCCCTACCTGCACGTCTACCTTACGCTGGCATGTATCTGTGAGTCATTAAAAAAAGCAGCCTTTTCTGTATAAAGACAATCACTGCCTACTGTCAAGCCTCTGAAGGAGACGTGTGACGGAACCACAGAGAGGCCAACAGTCACTTTGAAGAACCCGCAGAGACGAGACACTGATAAGCTATGAAAGCACCTGGTGCATATGGCAGGGCAACTGGAAGGGAGCCATTCATGAAGACAAATCTAAAGGTGCCTGGAGTTCATCAGAAAGCATCAGACAGGGGCTCTGAGTGGCTCAGCGGGCAAAGACGCTGACACTATGACCCGAGGATCGCGAGTTTGAATCCCGGTCATGCTGTTTGCCATCAACAGCCGGGAACCAAGAGAGCAAAAATTGTCAGTTGGGTAGATGGTGCTCTCTCTCTCTCTCACCATCACTTTCACATTGTAATGTCCGCTGGCTCAGGCGTCTACTGATTGGTCCAATCGGAGCTGGGGACCCTGTGAGCGCGTTAGGCTCTCCAGTGACGGTGTATCAGTGGTGGTTCAAAAAGAGGCGGTGGCTGCATCACACACAACGGAGGAGGCTTGTGCTTGCCTGCACCCTCCTAGAGTCAGGGACATTGTAAAGTGATGGGGAGAGTCCTAACAGAGGGGATGGGCTAATTGGCTACCACTACATTGGGAAGGGGATAAAATTGGCAAAAACCTAGAAATAAATTAAAGAAAAAGAAAGCATCAGACAAAATTGTGAGTGTTTTTAAAAACCTGTGTGTGGTTCTGTGCCCATTCTTTAATAAATTTTCCACAGTGAAGTGTGAGGAGACAACTATTTCAACTGGACTGAGCTTTTAAAATTGAGAGACGGGTGGATGGTCCAAAATACAGGGAGATAACGTAGCTTGAGAGAAAGTTTCGGCAGGACTGTGGCAACAGCAACATGGTGGTTGAGTAACACAAGGTTGGATGATCAAGTCAAAGTTCACATCTCCAACCAACCTAAACATCCCGCAGCTCACCTGCCAGAAGATTAGAGGGAAATCACTCCCCAACAGGACTCGCTGACAGAAGCTTAGTCCAGCAGACTTCAAACAAAAGAACTAGTCTGACGTGGTTTTACATACAATCAGTTTTTATTAATCTGCTGAGAAATAATCAATGTAGTCTTTGTTTTATAAGTGAGAGCATTTTGCTTTGTAATAAAACCTCTGAGACGGTTCTGTTGTGTGTATTACAGATTTGATGGAATACATTTAAAATGTACTGTAAACTGTCTGTCCTTCTATAAATGTTCAAATTGTCCATTTGAGGCAAAAGTCACCAAAGCTAGCAGATTATCATCACAGTGCTGTACTAAGGTAGTATAGCATTTTATTAGCTTGCTTCTGTGGGGCCCGTTGCTCACAGCTTAGCTGTAGTTAAAGCCTCAGAGTCAGGGTTTCTGTAGCTTAATTGCTGTGAAGCTGCAATTTAAACTAAATCAGATTTCCAAATCAATGTCTGTGTCTGTGCTTTAACTGAGATTGACCTTAAATCCACTAGAGACTAATTTAAGCAGACATCTGTCATTTTAATATTCCATATATAGTCATACAGTCTTCACTATTGTTTATGCAGGCTTGATGTTTAATTGACAATATTATATTTTAATTAAACATGCGTAAATTAAGCTAAAGGAAATAATAATGTTTCATTCTTTTTAACTTTTCTTATTGTACTTCATGACTGATGGCGAGATTTGCTTTTTGCCCATTGAAGGTAGCGTCTCGTTAACTTTCACTAACCTTTAAAAATACACTTGTGTGATTGCAATTGTCTAAGTTGGGACAGTATGAAAATGAAAAAGTAGTGTTTAGTATGACTTTTATTTCATTTATAATATACATCCATTCCTGTATTTCAGGCCTGCAGAATATTAAAAAAAGATGGTCCCTGTTTTGTTTACTAAATAATTGCATATGTAATTCTTTACAGTTTGGATGACTTTAGTTTTAATCTACAATGCAGAACATTTTTAAATCATGAAAAACCCCTGAATGTCCAGGTGTCCAAACGTTTGACTGGTACTGTACAGTGGTACAGAAGTCAGTAAACTTTCAGTCCCTAATGGTGAGATACTAAGCTTTTTTTTAGTTTGGTTAAACTAATAAATGGTTTGTGTTTGTACTGTATTGATGTGCATAGATTTTGCGTTGTCATGTTGCATAAATGTCATTAATTTTATAGTAGAATTACAAATTACAGATAATGTCTTAGCAAGATGACTTCTGAAGCTTTTCTGACAATGTCACTGATTAATGGAATAAGTTACTCAGTATTTTCAGTATTTAGCCATCACACTACTGCTAATTCAATACCAGAATATTCTGAGATCTGCAGTGGAATCATGTTACAAACATACAAAAATAATCAACTGATTTTTAATTGTAGTTTACAAAAATACCCGGATGTTCGTAATGAATCTGATCGCAACGAGCCGACTCAAAGAGTCGATTCTTTGGACCTATCAGTCTCTCATACTCGGCGGAAATGAAAGCGAAAGCGAGTCGGTGACGTCACCGGAGTTAAGATTCGTTTTTGGTGAAGTTCAGTCTGTAGGCGGTTTAGGTTGACGACGGCTGGACGGTGACAGCAGGTCAGTCTTTTTGTTACACACTGAATTATTTAAGCAATGGCGGTCTGTTTTTGTGTTTGTTTGATTATTGATTTGTTTACAGTGTTTTGTTTATATTTCTATGACCGGAAACATCAGCTCACCGCTGTATTATTACAGTATCAGCTGTGATTGGTTATTACCGGATGATGACGTCGTTAAAGAGATTTTTCCCAGGTACGTGTTGTTTTGTTGTTAAACGTGGATTATCTCCACACTGTGCTTGTCAGTAGAGTTGATGAAATGACGTGAGGCTTTAACCCATAACATGCTGTGAAGCTCATTGTGTTTAAAGAGTCTGTATAAGTGCAGCATTCATCTACAGTCTCTGACCCTCTCAGGTATTGGTGGGCTTTTGAACTTTGACCTGTCCTGCTGCATAAATGCTCTGCTTCAGTCCTTCTCAGCCACTACAGAGCTGTTTGACTTGCTCAGCAGGTAAGTAATGTCTGCCCCTCTTGAGTATTAATACAATGGGTATTGTCTGGGTAAGAGATGAACAAAAGGGTGTTTGGTGCGTTCTGGAAATATAAGATCATGTTGGATACAGTAGATATAAAAAGTATACACACCCCTGTTAAAACGCCAGATGTTTTGTGATTTAAAAAAACGGGCCAATGAAAATACCGTGCTTGCATAAATATGCACACCATTCAACTAATACTTTGTTGAAGTCCCTTTGAGTTTATGACATCATTCAGACTTTTTGGGTAGAAGCATGGCACATTTTGATTGGCAGTTTTTGCCCACTCTTCCTAGCAAAAGCAATTAAAATCTGTCAGATTTTGTGGGCATCTTAGCCAGCACCATTTCAATACTGATCTTCTTCTGGTGAAGCCATTCTTTTGTTGAAGTGGAGATGTGCTTTGGGTTGTTGTTCCTCTTCATCCTTAATTTTTTTTTATCGGATGCCTGAAGGTTTTATGCCAAAACTGACTGATATTTGGAACTGTTCATAATTCCTCCTTGACTGAAGCTCCGGATCCAGCTGCAGAAAAGCAGCCGCAGTGCAATGCTGCCTCCACACATGCCTTTTGGAATTATGGCCAAAAACTTCAACCTTGATCTCATCACACCAGAACATGTTTTCCCACGTGATTTTGGCAAAACACAGCCAAGCTTTGATGTTTTTTTTGTAAGAAAATGCTCCTGTCTTGCCACCTCACGGCTCAGACATCTGAAGAATATATGAGATTGTTGTCACATGTTCTACACACACAGTACTTCTCAGACATCCTGCATCTCCTTTAATGTTGCTGTTGGGCTTTTGGTCTCCTGAACCAGTTTACTTTTTGGAGGGAAGCCCAGTTCTGGGTGATGTCACTGTTGTGCCAAATCTTATCCACTTCTTGAACATCTTCACTGTTCGGAGGTATACCTAATGTCTTGGGAATGTCTTGGGAATGTCTTGTTCCCTTCTCTTGACTGATGCGTTTGAACAGTGAGATCCCTTTGATGCTTTATAAGCTCTTTATGGCTTTTGCTGTAAGTTTCAACTGATTAAATATCAGGAAAATCTACTTCAGCTGAACCTCTAAATAATTTCCGACTGTCTTTTAATTGAACTGTGCAGATTACAGGTCACATTAGGAAAAAGATTCTGGAATGATTCATCTCAGTCTGATGTTTTTAAATGTACGTAATCCTGGCATTTTAACAGGGTTGTGTGCACTTTTATATCCAGTGTTAATTGGTTTATTTGAGCTAATACTGCTCATGTCATTTCAAAACACTGATGCCTCATAGATGCTCTTAATGTTTGTAGATGGCAACCTGATCGTGAAGACCCCCAGAATGTTCCCTTGCAGCTTAAAAGAGTGTTACATGCAATGAGGGACCATGTACAGCCTGCTCCTCATCAGAACTTCCTGGCCTGCCTTCACCATAACTACATTCCTCGTATGCAGTCTGTCACGTGTTTATATTGTCAAACATTTTGGTTGTGCTTCACAATTTAAAGTTTTTGACTTTATACAATTCTCCAATTAAATGTATTCAGCTGAGACCTGCAGTCGTACCCACAGGTTTCTATAAACACTGGTCATTGAGAAGTTCAGTGTGAATTATAAATAAACGGATATAAGTAGCATATATGTGACCCCGCCAGGGAAAACCAGGCCAAAGTCACTGGGCAACTTATTGAGATATGGTGTCAATATCGTGTCCCTCACATTAGCAACAAAACTTAGCCGCTCAGTATTATTACTGTAAATGAAAGATAATAGTCTCAGATATCTATCAGAGTACATATTTTTATTTTTTATTTTATTTTTTTATTCACTTTCCAATGTAGTGGTAGCCAATTAGCCCCTCCCCTCCGTTAGGCCTCTCCCCATCACTTTGCACTGTCCCTGACTCTAGGAGGGTGCAGGCAAGCACAAGCCTCCTCCGCTACGTGTGATGCAGCCACCGCCTCTTTTCTAACCACCACTGATACACCGTCACTGGAGAGCCTAACGCGCTCGGAGGAAGGCACACAGAGTCCCCAGCTCCGATTGGACCAATCAGTAGACGCCTGAGCCAGCAGACATTACAATGTGAGAGTGATGGTGAGAGTGAGAGCGCCATCTACCTGCCCAGAGAGCGCACTGCCAATTTTTACTCTCTTGGGCTCCGACTGTTGATGTCAAACAGCATGACCGGGATTCTAACTCGTGATCCTCGGGTCATAGTGGTAGCGTCTTTTGCCGAAAAAAAAAAAAGAGTGACTTTTGACCTGGTTTTCACTGGCGAGGTCACATCTGCAGACGAATGGCTTTGCATTGTGAACTCTCAATGACTTTGTGAATAAATGAAGTTTATTTGATACAGGACTCACTCAACACGATGCTGATGAAGTGTTTCACGTCATCCTCAACCTCATTCAGCAGCAGATGCCAGATCCAGACCTGGTGGGTCGAGGAAGACATTTTGAATGTTTTAAACTCACTGGTGTACAGAATATGTAACTGTAATGACTAAGACTTAAAAACGTGTTCTGTGGATTTAGAGGATGCTAATGACGTTTTTTCTTGTCATTTTCTCCCAGGCTGCAGATATCAAAAATCTTTATAAGATCACAATGGAAGGACAGGTTCAGTGTTTAGAATGTGCATACATGCACTCTGTACCCACCTTCTTACTTACTCTCCCACTACCTCTGTGTGAGGGCAAGAATACTTTGGTATGGAACATTTTTTTTACAAAATTCCTTTGATTGCTTTACCTTCTGTTTCCCAGGTGACATCAGTTTTACGTATTCCTTGGAAGTCCTTATTGCCTCTGTTGTTACTCTCAGAAGTGCAAAATATTCAAGCTCACAGTGTTTTCTTTCCCAGGAGGACTGTATTCATTCTTTCTTTAAGCTCCAGAAGTTACAAGACAGTGAATCATTTTACTGCGATAGGTGTGATCAGAAGCAGCCAACTTCTCAGGTGCTTAAACGTGTTTAGGTGCCTTAAATTAATGCCTGTCTAGATAGTACCAAGACAAATAACATCTTCATGACCATATTTCTTCCACAGGTGTTCAAGATAGTTTCACTTCCCTCCATCCTGTGCATTCACTTAAAAAGATTCCGAAGTGCTCGTGGCTTCAGCAGAAAGCTGTACTGTGAAGTCACTTTCCCAGAGTCCTTTGTTATGGCTGACATATTAAAGGAAGAAAAGCCAACTCAAGGAATGGTAAGTTTTATTTACATGTCAGCCTGACTTTCCTTTTGGATTGAAATGGTATGGTATAACCTTTACTGTTATTGTACAAGTACAACGAAAATGAAGGCCCCAGCATTGCCGGGACGGCAGCCATTACGGCGCTCACCTTGAAAGAAAATAAGGAAACAAAAGCATACATGACGGAGGAAGATAAGAGAAAAAAACATGTAAACATGTAAAAAAAACTCTGCATAAGCACACAAATGACGAGACGTAGCAAGTGGTGGGGGTAGTCAGAGGTAGTTGGGAGGGGGAAGAGTCTCCATGGCAACCCACCCTAGTGGAGGTTTTGGAATACCACAGCGAGGTCAGCTGCGATAAGAAGGGAGCCAAAACAAATCTCAGACTTGGTTTCAGTGCGAACAAACACAAATTTGTTAAGGTCACTCTTTAGTCCATAGGATCTCCAAATGTCCAGCTCTATGCAGAACGCCATCCACACCGAGATATTATCCAGCCTGGTGTTAATCACAGTCAATGTCCGTTCTGCCCCACAGATCAAAATCAGTTGGGCGCCTCATAGGGCCCGGACCAGCAAACCCAACACATTCATTTCTCAGTAAACAGTGATATTGCTTTATGCCAATTTTAGCAAAATCCCGTACCAGTGTTCCTCTTTCCGTCCACGTGGAGAGTGCTGCTAGGCACGTGAGGATTCCGTCCATCGCATATCCAGCTCCAAAAAGTCCATCAGGACAGACAGGCTCCCCCAAGCCCAGACTTATAGAGAAGATGGTGATAAAAGCATTGGAGACCACTTAATATCCAATCCATGGTGTTTTCTTTTGTAGAGCAGTGCCAGAGAGCCAGGCAGACAGGACAAAGAAGCGAGCAGGGTAGGCATAGTGAGGAGAGAGGAGGAATGTGACCGCCTCCGACGAGAGCCAGACAAGAAAGTCCTAAAGAAATGCTAAACTCAAACAAAAATGGACTTTGCTTTGCTAAGATCAGCTACAAATGATGTCTGTATGTCATCAGCTTGAGAGTACATACAGCCTGTATGCGGTTATAGTGCATTCTGGGACGCCCGCATTTGGCCACTACACAGCATACATCCACTCTACACAGGAGAACGTGTGGTATCATGCCAATGACAGTTGGGTGCGTCAGGTGAGAATAATTTCAGCCTAATTCTAAATCTAAGTTAAATAACACTGTGCTATTCATGGAGCTGCTGTTTATAGCTTTGTAGCTCTTTAACATCTGCTGTGATTGTCTGATCTGTGTAGGTCAGCTGGAAGGAGATCCAGAAAACGTACGGAGGATCTTTTAGGTGGGTTTCAGTTTTACATCACTTTCACACAGAAGTTTAAGTGATTGACATGCAGCTGTTGCAGAACATTTAACTGAATGTGACGTTGAAATGATGTGTCTCTACATGCTGGATTTGTGTTGCTGGGTTACAGGAGTGACACTGCATACGTGTTGATGTACAGAAAGTCCAGCAAAGAGGCAGTCCATGGGTCCTCAGGATGAAGAATGGCTCATGTTAAAATCTCTCTTCTTGTATAAGGTTCATGGGAAGGTTACTGCTAATCAAATACCCTTTTTAATTCAGCATCAGCACCAGCACCAGCATCAGCACCGCTATAAGAACAGAAGTTTTTGGCAGTTTGCTGGTCTGTCTTCAGGTGTGTGTTAACACAATACCAACAAGGAAAGACATCAGCAGCGATCTTACAAAAGCAGTTGTTGGTCATTTACAAACAATTTGAAGTGCATCACTTTACAGTGAGAAAGATTATTCACAACTGCAAACTGCAAAACCCAAGAGCTCCATCTCAGACTCTACAGGCCTCAGTTAGCAAGTTCATGACAGCACAATTAGAAAAAGAACAAATATGTCTAATTTGGAAGAGTTGCCAGGAGAAATCCTCTCCTTTCTAAAAAGAACATGGCAGCACAGCTTGCACAGCAAACCACAAGACTTCTGGAACAATGTCCTTTGGACAGATGAGGTCAGAGTGGAGATGTTTGGTACACACACAGTCCCACATTTGCAAAACCCAAACAGCTCATACCAACTGTCCAGCACGGTGGTGGAGGGGTGATGATTTGGGCTGGTTTAGAAGCCACAGGACCTGAGCACCTGGGCTGTCACTAACTGGACCTCCATGAACTCTTTCTTACAGCTAAAGCTCGGCTGACATGTGGTCAGACAACATGACGATAATCCCACCAGCTGATCTACAACACAGTGTCTGAAAAACTAAAGAATCAAGATTTAGCAATGACCCAGTCAAAGTCCAGACCTCAACCCAAGTGAAATGCTGTGCCAAGACCTTAAGAGAGCTGCGCGTAAACAAATGCCCACAAAACTCAATGAACTGAAGCAACGTTGTCAAGAAGAGTGGCCCAAAATTCCTCCAGAATGATGTGAGAGACTGATCCAGTCACACAGAACATGGTTACTATGTTCTTGTGTTAAAGGTAGATACAGAAGTGATGGGGATTAATTCATAAGCTGTACTTATATTTTCTCAG